>BQNB010030158.1:43319-51095 GCA_026074375.1 Tanacetum coccineum
TCCGATATCAAGGGTATAACCCGAATTTTGTACTCACAAAATCTAATGGAAGAGGACTAACACACCAGCGGTCCAACATCAGAGACGTGAAAACCCAACAATCCACGAATGTCATAAAAAAAAGAAGTTGAAAAACTTCTTGACGCTTTATTAGATTACCCTATCTCGATAGTCCCGGAAAGCCCGGTACACTGAGTACCAAAGAAGTGTGGATTTTACCGTAGTTGAGAAAGAGCAAAATGAGTTGATCCCAACTCGATGTAGTTACGGATAGGCGTTATGCATTGGACAACCGAAATTGAATGAACCACCCGAAAAGACCCATTTTCCACTACCATTCATGGACAAATGCTCGAGAGGCTTGCGGGAAACAAATACTATTGTTTTCTCGATGGTTTCTCGGGTTATTTTCAAATACCCATCGACCCAAATGATCAGGAAAAGACAACATTTACTTGCCCATACGGAACCTTTGCCTACCGCCGCATGCCCTTTGGCCTCTGCAATGCACCAGGCACATTCCAGAGATGTATGATGGCAATCTTCCATGACATGATCGAAAAAACGATGGAAGTGTTTATGGATGACTTTTCGGTTTTTGGAAGTTCTTTCTCTACATGCCTAACCCATTTGGAAAAGATGCTTAAGCGGTGTGAAGACACCAATTTTAGCTCTAAACTGGGAGAAAAGCCATTTCATGGTTAAGGAAGGCATTGTTCTTGGACATAAAATCTCCAAGTCGGGAATTGAGGTCGATCGAGCTAAGATTGACGTTATCGCAAAGCTCCCTCACCCGACTACTGTAAAAGGAATCCGTAGTTTTCTTGGGCATGCCGGGTTTTATAGAAGATTCATCCAGAATTTCTCAAAAATAGCCCGTCCCATGACCCATTTGCTCGAAAAAGAGACTCAGTTTTATTTCTCCAAAGAGTGTATTGAAGCATTTAACACTCTCAAAAAGAATCTAACCGAGGCTCCAATCTTGATTGCTCCAGACTGGAATGAGCCATTTGAACTGATGTGCGATGCAAGCGATTTCGCCTTAGTGCCGTCCTTGGGGCCACGTCATTAGAAACATTTCAAGGCCTATTCACTATGCAAGCAAAACTATAATGAGGCGGAATCACGTTACACCCACGACAGAAAGAAATAAATGTTAGCCGTGGTTGTACGCATTCGAAACTTCCGATCTTACATTGTCATGAACAAATGCCCAACTATTTATAATCGGATCATTCCGTGCCCTCAATACTCTTTGCTAAGAAAAGATTCTAAGGCGAGATTGCTCCGATGGTTCTGATCCTTCAAGAGTTTGACTTTGATATATTATATCACAAAAGGAGCTGAGAACCTAGCGCATGAATCCAACTCTCACGATTAGGAGATCCTCACGAGAATGAGCTCGATCAAAGAAATAAATGAAAGTTTCCTCTTGAAACGAGCTTATTCGATGCTGTTCATCATACTATACCCTCCATGGTTTTGCTGACATCGCAAAACTATCATTGCGGGGAATTTCGAGATCAAAGGGAAGTCAACCCAGCAGAAAAGAAAATCTTTAAATACGTGAAGCATTATTTCTGGGAAATCCCTCTGTTTTAAAATCTGAGCGTATCAAGTTATTCGACATTGTGTTTTTAGGCAAAGAAGCCCAAGACATCCTCATGCTTGCCCACGTTGGTCCCCACCGGGACATCACGATGCTAACTACACACTAAGAAAAGTCTTTGATTCCGGAATCTTTTAGCCCACAATCTACAAAGATGCCCCATGAGTTGGTTAAAAATTGCGACTCATGCCAGCATCAAGGAAAAATTTACACAAGGGATGAGATTCCACAAATTCCATCCTAAGACGTGAAATCTTTGACGTCAGGCATTAACTTTATGGGGCATTCCAATCATCCAAAGGCACCTAATACATCTCCTGGCCGATGATATATATAATCAAAATGGGTTGAAGCAAAAGCCTCCCACACCAATGACGCCCGAGTTGTTTGTAATATTTTCTTAAATCTATCTTCCGCGCATATTCGGTGCCCCTCGGGTGCTAACATAAGTGACCGCGGAACCCATTTTTTGCAATGCCAAATTGCAAAGGATCATGCTTAAATTACGGAGTCACTCATCGTCTCTCACCGCGTATCACCACAGAACGATGGGCAAGTTTATGTTTCCAATCGGGGCTTGAAGATATTCTTGAAGATCAATAGGAGAGAACCGAACCTCTTTGGTCAGATAAGATCGATGATGCTTTTATGGGCTTTCCACGCACACTTACAACACAACCAACGGGTTGGTACTGCATACAAAGTAGTGAACGGAAAAGCCTGCCAACTGCCAATTGAGTTAAACACAATGCCTGACTGGCCTTAAAACATACAAACTTTGATCTAAAAACCGCTGGTGACCATAGGAAAGTTCAGCTGAATGAACTTAATGAGCTCCGTGATGAAGCTTATGAGAACTCTTTAATCTACAAAGAAAAGACAAACGGATTCACGACTCCAAGATCAAGAACCGCGTTTTCAACATCGGTGATCGAGTCCTCCTCTTTAACTCTAGATTAAAGATTTTCCAGGAAAAGTTTAAAACCCGCTGGTCAGGACCTTTCACTCTCACACAAGTTTTCCCGTACGGCACCGTCGAGTTATCTCAAAACTCCGGGCCAAACTTCAAAGTGAATGGTCATCGTATTAAACACTACTTTGGAGGGGACGTACCACAATTGGTAGTCCCGGATCTCCAAACATTCCCCAATGTCCAATAAATTCAGGTGACGTTCAAAGCAAAGCGACCTTACCAAGCGCGTCGTGGAAAAAAAAAAAATAGGAAAAGGCACCCCATGCGTTATCATTCTATCTTCTTCTATTTTTCTAATTGGTGACGTAGGAGTCTGCCTTTCCCATTCCCGTGTTTTGTGATTTTGTTAGTAAATTGTCAGGATTGCCGGATTGTAAAGAACTCGTCATGCTTGTGTTATTATCAAGGAGTTTTCACATCCTCCAGCTTCATTTGGGAATCCATTATCCAAATCTAATCGACAAACGTTTTTATCATTTTGGCCACTTCATAACGGCCTTATATTTACTAAGAAACCTTCAAACATCAAGATGAATGTTTAGTTCTAGTATGGGGGGATCTTCGATTTGATTTTGCCTGCAGCCGTTGTCATCACGTAATCCCGTTTTTACCACCACATTTTTGCAAAAATACCAAAAAAAATGAAAAAATTAAGAATTTTCAAAAATAAAATAAGTGTTTTGTCACAGTTTCGACTTTCCTAGTGGGTAGAATGAGAATAATTTTTGACTCGATCGGGCGTGTTGAGCCCTAGCTAGTTCCTCAATTGTAGGCTAAGCTTTCATAAGGTGAAGAACAAGAAGTGATAGAGTTAAATATAAGTTTATGTGCTGAGCAAGATTCTTCTAAAACTTATATGAGTAACTTGTGGCTTTTTCTCCCATTAGCCTTTAATCCGCCTAATCATACGTGCTCATTTCAATTCAACTAAGTCAATCGATGTTTTTAGAAAAAGCTTCAAATTTGTAACTTGATTCTTTAAAACGAGTTTTCTCTGTTCTTAGTAAATTGAAAGTTAAAATGCCAAAGAAGCATGAATGAAATATGAATGCAAAAATGCATGAATATTAAAATTATGCCAATGAAGCATACATTTGAGTATATGGAGCAAGTAAAAGATGTGTCGTGATATCCCACTCCGCTAGCAACTGGTGAGGGTTCAAATAAACATCTTTACTTCTAAGATTTGGTTGTTTGTGATAATCTCACTAGGAAGCGAGTCTAGGTGAGGTTCAAACTAAGACACCTATCCTTAGCCAATTAGTAAGAAGAGTTGATGTGAATTCCACTACGCTAGCCAACGGGTGGTATTCAAACTAAGAGCACCGTCGTATGGTTTGTGATATCCAATCAGGGAGCGAGGCCTAGTAGGTGTTCAAACTAAGCAACGCATTCCTAGCTGTAAGAACTTAAGATTATGTTAATAAAGAGTTGCAAAAAGTTTCTAAGTAAAAATTTTCGTTCTTTAAAATCAAGTTACAAGGTCCTAATAAGTTGTTGCTTTGAGTCGTGATTCATCTTGAATTACGACTATGGAAATAAGTTGATCTATGGTTGAGTTGAATTGAGTACACACATTTAAATCATATATCCATGTCGGGAGTTGAAAGTTCACAAGTCATAAGTATGAGTGCTTAACATTTAGACTTATATTGACAAATGATCTTGTTTAATTGCTTGGTTTGGATCTAGTGAAAAATCGGGGACGATGAATTTATCCGTCTGGACATCCGTAGATTATTCTATGGAAGCTTCTCATTCTATAATCCCATGTTTTATAAAATAAAGGAAGTCGAGCATGTTAGTTAAGAAAAGAAAAAGGAAAATCCAAAAATATTAGGGATAGTTAGTGTATAAATAAAATTTGGTGAAATCGGGACTCGTCGAAGCTATTGATTCTTTAGTTCTCCTTGTCGAACACTTTGCTACTTTTCAAGGTTATTAGTCGGAGGGGATTAGAGATTCTTAGTTTTCTTGAGTATTTACTTCATAACATTGCGTGAGGACACGGCAATACCTTAGTATGGGGGATTTTGGTATGTGCTTAATTACACATACCATTTTCCATTTAAAACAAACTTAAAAGAATAAAAACATACCAAAAATACATTGTATTTGTATGTTTGCATTTGTATTGGTGTCAGAACTGATATTACCAGAAAAGGAGCAAAAAAAAATGCCAAAGACAAAACAAATCCAAGCACGGAGTGAAAGGCAAAGTCAAAAGTAATCAAATGAAGAACATACAAACTTGAGGGGGCTAAAACTGCCAAGTCCTAAATTGTATTAACAAATTTGATAAGAAATGAGGATCAAATTTGCAAACCGTAGTAGAGATTACATTAAGTTAATACATCTTAAGAGCACCAAAGCTGCCAAACTTCCCCTAAAAGCCTCATTCCCGCCAACAAACCCAGTATACAACATGGTATGTCTCCCATACTTTCTTCCTGCAAAACCACTACTCTCTAGCCAAAATCATATCAACCAACCTACTAACCCATCCTAGTTGTAAAAAAGCCATGTTGTGTAATCCCTCCACCTTTCGCCAAGTATCTTCAATGGCTGAGATGCTCTCCAAAGAAGCACAAATGAAATTAAAGGCTGGGATTTGCTTTAGAACTTACCTCACACAACAAGCACACTTCGTTTTTGCTCTCCAAAGAAGCACAAGCTGAAAGTCCAAGACTTCGAGTATAAATAGAGATCTTTTTGTAAGCCTTTGTGGCATCTAGATTTAGTTTTTTAATCTTAAAAATAAATTTAGCTTATTTTTCAGTTTGTTTTAAGTCCATATTACAGCATTTTATCTTTCATCTTTTGTAACACTTTCAGATTAATGCAAGTTTGAAGTTTTTAAGTCAATTTACAATAACAGTGTTAAGTTTCTTAATCATATTGTTTTGTGTTTAAAAAGCTCTCACCACAGCTTACTCATAAGCTGTTTTCATCAAGTAAAAATAAAAAGTTAAGTAGTTAAGAGAAAATCATAAGTATCACTCTCAAATATACCACAGCTTATGTTATGGATGATAAGCCAGTTCTGGATGGGCTTATGGACTCTCACTAGCTTGTTTTATACAAGCTAGAGCTTGTAGATTCTTTGTTTGACCCTGTTTTGAGCAAGGGTGTTGTAAGTCTCTCTTTTTCTTGTTTTTCTTATTGATTGTAGAACTGCTTATTTGTGCTTTATCAGTATGTTTAGTGCTTATTTTGCTAAGTACTGTTAGTTTATTTATTAACACTGTTAGTTTTTAGTTAACACTGCTAGACCATTTCAGCTTATTTAAGTGCTTATTCTTGATTGAAGTCTGCTTATAAATGCTTTAATTTGTTATTTGATAATCTGTTTTTAATCAGTTTGAAATAAAAATGATTTTTGGAAATGTTAAGGGCTGTTTTGAACAACCAGTACTAACTCCAAGTTAGTACTGCTAGTTCAATTTTTAGGATTTAAACCTAGCAGTATTAACTTAAAACACCAGATATTAAATTATTTTTTCTAACTCCAAGTTAGTACTGCTAGTTCATTTTCTTGGATTTCAAAGGTAGCAGTACTAACTCAGCACTAACAGTACTAACTTCAGTTAATACTGTTAGTTAGAACTGTTAGTACTGGTAGTTCATTCTACCTCATCAGCTTATTATTTCTGCTTATTTAAAGATTTCTTTAGCTTTTTAGAGTAGATTAAACCATTTTCCTTTACTGTTTGCTTATTTAAGTTTATTTTCCTTTTTAAAGTATTCTCAATAATTTATCAGTTTTAGTTTCCTAGCTCATTTATCATATTAGTTTATTCTAGTTGCTTATTCCTATTACTAAGTGCTTATTAAGGTTAAGTGAACTTCTGTTTTAGCTTGTTTGCTTATTTATCGTTTCTTTGTGTTTTGTTAGCCTAACAGTACTAACTTAAGCTAACAGTTCTAACTTAAAACTAGCAGTACTAACTTCAAGTTAGTACTGGTAGTTAATACAGTTAGTACTGTTGTTAGTACTGTTGTGTTCATCTTGTTTAATTTAGCTTAATTGCTTTTTGTATTTGCTTATTTAGAATTAGTTTAGCTTATTTAATTTGTCTTAAGTTTATTTGAGCTTATTTGTGCCTTAGTGTAAAAGTGTTAAGTGTTTTTGCCTTTTCTAGTTTTTATTCTTGTCCTAGCTTTGTTTTCTTTGCTTATTCTTATGTGCATTTGCTTTCAGAATTAGTTCCAAATCATTCCTTGTTACATTAAAACACAAATCATCAATCATCTCTCGATTTTCCATTTTAGCCTCGTTGGGACATAACGACCCGGGAACACTCTATACTGCTTCCGGTTTACTTGAATTCGTGAGTGCTGACCTTTGCTGTGTATTTTTATATATTTACATATATATATGTTTATGTTTATTTACACATAAAAAAGGAGGGTGAGTTCGCGCCTAGTCAAGAATTAACTCTCCGAGTTGATGATGAGGCCATAACCTTTAAAGCTGGTCAAACTTCGAGATACTTCTACAATGATGTTGTGTCGATTAATCGAATCGATATCATCGACGTAGCTTTTGAGGAGTATGCTCAAGAAGTGCTCGGATTCTCGGATAGTTCTACGAGTGGCAATCCCACTCCGTCTTTAAATCCTATCCTTTATACTTCTTCCCCCTCTCTCACTCCTTTTGATGAAGGTGACTTTAGAAGAAATCGAAGCTTGTCTTATAAATGATTCAATTCCACCAGGAATTGAAGATGACGACTTTGATCAGGAGGGAGACCTTCTTCTACTTGAGAAGTTATTAAACGATTATCCATCATCTACTCTCCCTCCGAAAGAACTTCATGTTGAGGAACTTAAAATCGTAAAATCTTCTATTGATGATCCTCTAGAGCTTGAGCTCAAAGATTTACCTTCTCATCTTGAGTATGCATTTTTAGAGGGTACCGATAAACTACCCGTCATAATTGCTAAAGACTTAAAAGAAGATGAGAAGGTCCGACTTCTAAAGGTTTTAAAGTCACACAAGCGTGCCATCGCTTGGAAAATCTCTGATATAAAGGGCATCGACCCTTAATTTTGTACTCATAAAATATTAATGGAGGATGACTCTAAACCGGTAATTCAACATCAAAGACGGGTTATGTTAGGAAAATATTGTAAACAGACTTAATACTGTTAGTATTAAAGTTAAGTCTGTTAGTTCAAGTTAGTACTGATA
>BQNB010030159.1:2354-55121 GCA_026074375.1 Tanacetum coccineum
TAAAATTGTGACAAAACATTTATTTTATTTTTGAAAATTTTAAAATTTCTTCATATTTTTGAAAATTTTGTGGGGAAACGGGGTACGTGAGAGCAACGGGTAAAAGTAGGCAAGATCATATAGAAGATATACTACCCCATACTATAATCAAACATTGTCCTCAATGTTTCCTAGCCTAAGACTTAAAAAAACCCCATACTATAACTCACAAAGTCTAATGCATAACTCAAACATGAAGAAAGTATCACAAAAATCTTAAGCCGTTTATTAAGTGTGCTACAGGATAAATGTTAGTCGATAATAATCTTTAGGATATCGGATTTCCACAAACTAATGGCAAGCAAAGGCTAGGAAGCTCGAGTGGACCATAACAAAACACCAAACACGAGAGTCTTCGGAAAATTTGGTTCAATCTTGCAAACAATCACAAGTACAAACAACAAACACAAAGAACGGAAGAGTACAAGCCTCCTCTTAACACATTAGAAAATAGAGAATAGAAAATGGGTAAGCATGGGGTGCCTCCCACGAAGCGCTTTGTTTTTGGTAACCGAGTCACATAGCTTGACTCGATCCCTGAATTCATTTGTCCTTAGGGAGAGTAAATGGAAGAGAAAATCTCAATCGGGCTTTCATTAATGTTGGAACAAACATTTAAGCACATGAAAGTTCCACCCCGATGAGAGGCCACCGGCTCTAAGTGGAGATGCCGGGGTTAAAAATGGTGTCTTCACTCCCGGTGGAGAGAAGTAAAGGAGAATCTGCAGGGTAGGTGAGAAACGAGAGAAAAGTCCGAATGACAAATGTGAAGGAATCATCAACTTCAACATTAATCTCATCCCCCCCTGGGTCAAAACATTCATCTTCATTAAGCTCATCAAAATTATTTATCACGGGTGCATCGGTTTCAATAATTAAGCTAATCTCAACATCTGGTGGTTCTGGAGGAGGACGAGGAAATGATGGATCAAGATCAAAGTGGAATGATTCAAACTCAAGAAGTTCCAAAAGAGGGTTATTTGAATTATCAAAAATAACAATACCAGTCAACCCTCCCTGATCGGGCTCAATCTAAAAAAGAAACGAATCATACTCGGGAAGAGAGATATTAGCATGAGAAGTGGTACTGCCACTCCTCGTCTCTTCTATATGATCGCTAAAAGAATTATCAGATTAAGAAAAAGAAGATAGAGAGGGGTTGTCATTTAACGCTTCAATCTTAGAAATGAGAAGATAGACTTTTGACAAATTGTCACAAAGAATAACGTCCTCAACCTCTTCTAAACTGACGAGCTCAGAATCAGGAGGCGAAGCCTCAACATAATCAATGTTTTCAAAAGAATCGTCATCGCTCGAAGTATCATCATCATAACAATCATCTTCTTCTTCATCAAATTCGTCTTCATCCATTCCTGGTGGAATAGGAGCGAGTTCACCGGCGAACTCCTCGAAAATAAAATCGATCTTAGGAGACGTGATCAGAATATCTCGACTAAGCAAATATTCAGCATCAAAATGATCATTATCACAAATATCGTCGGAAAAACCCATGGATCCACTTGGGATTGGGACGAGGTCCTCAACACTAGATTTATCCTTTTCAGGAATAGTGCTAAGTTCCTCTTCCCCCATGATTAGAGGGTCTTCGGGCTCCTCGGATGGTTCATCGGGTGTGATCGCTTTAGGCCTTCTCCATATAACAGTATACTCATCATTGTCATCGTCGAAGTAGAAAAGAGGACGATTCTATCTTGGACAATTAATATATTCTGAAAACTCTTCACTAATATTTCGCATATCTTCAAGGAGTTTACTCATCAATTCTTGAATATCCTCTTGTCGATATTGCTTATCCGTCAAAGCATCCTTAATTTCTCCAAATCTCTCCCAAGCTATCAATATAACCTTTGGTGTTACTCCAAAAGGTATACGACTAAACTTCCTCAAGAAGGTGCAAATATCTTTCATAAAGTTGTCTTTAGCTTCCTCATTATCATTCATAGAGAAATTCCAATATGGAATAAAACCTTGAGCTGCCATCTCCTTCTTTTCTTGTTGGCTTCCTTTAAGACTTTGCAAATCATCCATAAGTTTAAGAAGCAATTCTTGTATAACTTCAGGTTGATTCTGCTCTTCTTCCATAGTTTACTTAATCTAAAGAAATCTTTCCTCAGCTAGTAATAAAGCCATGCACTTTTCATTAGGATGTATATGATCATACTCCTTTAAAAAGGCTTGTATAGCTTCCATTAAGTCTTCTCGAGCTTGAAAAATTTCTTTACTTGTCTCTTGAGTAGGATAATTGACGGGAAACTGCGGGGGTTGAAATTGGTCAAAACCAGAAGGGTTAGATTTATAGAAATCTTGGTTCATTGGTTGACACTGAAAAGTCACATGAGGACCCCCGCAATTTTCACAACAAAGATATTATTGTTGAAAATTATGCAAATCTTGCGGGAAATTAAAGTCTTGATTGTAACACGGTTTCGGATAGATGAACGGAACTTGAGGTGTACAATAATGACAATAATGAGCATCGTTCTCGCAGAATTCACAAAAATACATAGGAAGTGGGTTGAAAACGTTAGGAAAATCATTAACAGAATTAGGTTTAGAATCATAAGTGAATGAATTCTCATATCCAGAATTACATGTCGGATGAACACTTGGCAAAGTCTGTGGGAGCTCATTAATGGTTTGATTGCATTGTTCTGGATTAGAGATAATCGGAGCTTTTGGTGGACAATTATAACCAATATGAGCACCGTTCCCACAAGACTTGCAAGTACTTCGTTGACAAAAGATATCATCTAACGAATCACCACACTTGTAACAACAATTGTGGTTAATTTGTGATGGACTTTTTAAAGAATTTACACCGGGGTCTTGATTGAAGATGAATTGATCTCGAGGTGTACTAACAACGTTAGTTTTGTGATTGGATGACTCGAAAGTGTTTAGAATTTAGTTTTCATCATGAATTGTATACCAACCTTCATTCAAACACTTTCACACAAAAGCACAAGATCGATAATTTAGACCATCAACCGGGTTTCCACAAGTTGCACAATTCTCAGGAGGTTTAGGAACAAGAATTTTGTCTTCAAGACTCTCTTTTGAACAACCACAGTTTCTAGTGTACAAAGCTCCACAAGACATGCATTCTTTAATCGAGAAGAGGGGGTTCAAGCGATAATCGATTGACGCTATAAGAATTAAACAATTTAGAGGGTTAAGAAAAGAATTAAATGGATAAGAAGAAAAAGAAGATTATTTTTGGTTTTTAATCTAATTTTAACGGACAATGAGATAGACAACTTGAACCAAATAATCAAACTTACTTCACGGTAGCTCTTAAAATTTTTACTTTTTAAGGTGAGCCGTACATCGCAAGTGACACAAATGGTAAGTTTTTAAATCTTTTATTCGAGTTGGGAACTTATTATGGATAATACCTCAATTGAAGGTATTATTTGTTGGTGTTCTTTTACCAACTTTGTAACTTTTTAAATTCACAAATTAACTAGAAAAGAGCAAATATTTTTTTGTATTTTTTTTGTTTTTAATTTTCTACTTATACTAAAAAGATAAGAAAAATATTTTTTATTTATTTTTATTTTTTTTGATTTTTGATTTTCTCCGAAAAATACCACAAAAAAGAAAATATTTTTGTCTTTTTGTTTTTAAACTTTTACTTATACTAAAAAGAAAAGAAAAAACATTTTTTACTTTTTGTATTTTTTTTATATTTTTGATTTTCTTAAAAGCGTAACTTTCGAAGACGAAAGGTTCTCCAAATCACGATCAAACTTTAAACGAAAGAATCTTAATCACAAATCCCCGCAGCGGCGCCAACAATGATTGTAGTATTTTAATACACGTAATCACTAAAATCATAAATATGGAATTACTCAAACACACCTTGAGGACACCAGGTCCGAAAGCAAATTCTCACCAACTATATATATTAAAAAACATATTAAATACCGGTAAGTGAATACCGGGTCAATAATCCCAACGATTTGTAAAATAGAGACCACGTTTAGATGTTTGACAAAGCGATTTGAATTGGTTTTAAAGATATTATTCTTATTTTCTAAAATCCAAAAAGAAGAGGCAAATTAAAGGACAATTAAAAACAAACTTTAAATACGAGAAATCAATTTTTTACAAAAAACGCACAACGAGACCTACATGGGATTAAAACCCCCAAATTCCAAAATCAAACCTAAAATGAATTTTTCTCTTTTAATAGACTCTAATTGACTAAAAAGTGAGTTTAAAGAAAACTAGAACAAAAACGGAATTAAAATGAGCTTAAAAACACGAAAAACGAGAACGGAAACGAATCTCGTTCTTTAAAAATCGAAATTTTAAAATTTTAACCCTACGGAAACAAAACTATTTTTCCTAGAAACTATATGATAAAAGAAAATTTTCTAAAAATTATATTTTTTTTATGATTTTTTAAAGTTTTTAATAAAAGTAAATGTTTAAAAATACTAAACTAGTTATAAAAATTCTGAAAAAATTATAGAAAATAGCTTGAACTAATAAGAACCTAGGAAAAATAAGCTTGGTTACACAGCTTATCGAATAAGCTGTGTAAAAAGCTAAAACAACTTATTAACTAAAAGGGGGGGAAAGTATACAAATATTAAACTTTGTAAAGTTATAACGAAAAAGACCCCAGGGCACGTTGTAGAGGTGTGTGGTGTGAGGCGTTTATAAGGGTTGAGGTTGTTGAGGTCGGGGGTTCGAGCCTTGCTCACCCCCGATTTCCATCTTCCCCTTTTTTTAAAAACTTATAAAAGTAAAGTTGTAAAACAGATGAAAACTAAAAACTTTTGTAAAAGAATTCTTTTTGAAAATCTAAAATAAGCTAGAAAACAGCTTGTTAACTTGACAGACACTAAACCTAAATTTTTCTTACTTTATCAAAACTTAAGTACTCAAAAAAGCAAAATAATGCTAAATAATAAAGCAACTAATGAACAAGTCTAACCTAATAAGCAAATGTGAATAGATATAAGCTAAAAAAGAAACGGACTTAAGCTGAATTTACATATAAGCTCTTAAGCACTAACTGAAAATCAAACAGTCCCTAGAAAGACCTTTGAGCTTATTTTTCAATAAGCTAATAGATCCTTATGGACTATTAGCTTATACAAACGTAAACTACAACTAACAAACTTCTAAAAACTACTTTTGAATTTTATTTTGAAATCAAATTGCTTAATGAAAAAGCTGACTGAAAATGACTTAAAAACTCAAAACATGTTGAGTAAAAAAAAATTAGGTTTAAAAAGAAAAAATGGCTTAATTGACAGCTTAAAACAGATAATCAAATGAACTTATTTTTAAAAACTAAGTGCAAACTCATTAAATATGTCCTAAAATCTACTTATGCTCTAAAAATTAAGTCCTATAATCTAAATCTACCCTCTGATTTTTGATGATGAAAATGACCTTTTAGCTATTTACCTTACCTGATGCAGTTGACATCAAATGCACAAAACTACTGAATGCACACTTAAAGAACATTGCTCAAATGCATTTAAACACTTAAATGAGAACAAGAACAGCAACTTCAAGGCCTCTAACAGATTTGAGCTACAAGCGTACCTATACTAAAATACTTGATCACAAATTAAAGCCTAGCAATTTAACTCCTATGCACACACACACACACACAAATTAAGCTTTCAAAATCTAATCCTATAAACTTAAATTTGCAAGTTAAATTGAATTTAAAAGAACAAATAGGCTCAAACAGTACTAACCTTAGTAGGTACTGTTTGTCCCAAACACCTCCTTAAATTCTTAACAGGCATACTTAGGTTATAGAATTTAGATTTAGAGAGAAAATTTCAATTACCAGATTATGATAAGCTTAAAAGTACCCTAATCAACAAATATTAATAAGCAAATAAGCTAAAATCTATAAGCTACTAACTATGCTAAACTAATATTTTTGGCTTTTTAAACTGATTTTAAGCAAATAGAATCAAAGAGTTAAGACTACAAGTAAAACCAAATAAGCATAAATCAACTATAATAAGAACATTAATAAGCTACACTAAGCAAAGATAAGCATAGTAAGTAAACACTAAGCAAGAAAAGCTAAAATTCATAAATAAGCTAATATTTTAAAGACGAAAAAGATAAATTGTTGTAAAACCTGAAATCCCAGCTAAACAGGGATGAGAGCTCACTTAGAGCTTATATCAACAAGCTCTGGCTTATTTAGAATAAGCCAGTAGAGTCCATGAACCCTTCCCTGTTTGGTTCATCATCCTTATATGAGCTGTGGTAATTTTAGGGGAGACTTTTGTTCTATTAAGCTTAGTAAGCTTATTAAGAGCTAACTAGATGAATTGTAGCTTATACAACTTGTCTTGAGCTAATGAAGAACAATTATGAGCTTAATATACTTTAAGTAAAACCATGAAACACATTAAGCTTAAATGAAAATAAAACACTCTTATTGATAAAAGATTACTGATTTACAAGTTAAAAGAAAATTACATTTACCTAAAGAAATTGAAAATACAATTGAAAATAAGCTACGCAATAAGCTAAATTATAAATTCACCTAGATGATGAATGTGAGTGAGGCATCACTTGTATTTATACTGCTTGACAGAAGCTTCTCGGTCCCAAATTTTGTTAAACGATCCCCTTAATCCTGGCCATTCATTCTTCCAATCATTGGCTCTCTAATTAACACCGTTAGATCAACTTGGAGCTAACACGTATTTGCAGAGTGCAATCCTTGTTTTGTTCCCATTTGTGCTTCTTTTCCAAAGGTTTTAAATGCAAAACCACACCTTGTGTGCTTTCTATTCATATCCGCATGTCACCTTGGGGGGATTGACCAATGAGAGCCCTTGTGTGATGTTTTCTTGTGCCACATCATTGCTTGGAGCTTGAATCACTTAGCCACGTCCTTAATTTTGATTTACCCCTTGATTAGAGTGAGGTTAAATTGTGGGAACGACGATGAACAGTAGTAACTCATTTTCCCGCGTTTTTACTTTTATAAGAGTGTGTTTGTTTTGACTTTCTTTGACCTAGGGTTAAATGCGCAAGATCTCGAGAGTCAAGCATTTATAACGGATTGGGCCATGAGTTTGTTTTTGGGTTATTATAAAGAGATAACGAGTGTTAACTCTTTATTATTAAAGAGTTAACACCGTTAGGGCTTAGGGACCATTTTTGCAATTTGGTTTATTTGAGGGGCTGGTTTGGAATTTTGAGAATTTTGTCTTCTTGTAGTTGACCAATGTTGACCAATGGTTGACTTTGGTTGACCTTGAAAGCATTATCCCGGCTCTTGTATGATTTATCTGTTCCCGTGTTCGTGTTTGTCCGGTTTTAACCGTTTTCTTGCGATTTTTGCTATATCCGTACCTACGCAATCACAAAGAACAAACAAGCAATATAAAGCATTTAAAGCATAATTTTGTCTTTTATGGGTCATTTTTGATATAAAACGGATATATGTTTTCACACATATCAAAATTCCCCAAACTAAGCGATTGCGTGTGACACTGAGTACTACAACGTAACTCTTTACGTGATATTATCCAGGTCTTTCAACCATCTACCCCGATAGCTGGTACTAGATAACCCCACGTCTTCAACTTAAATCTTAAGCTCGAGCATGTTATCATTGAAATCATGCGTCCACCCAACACCGACTTCAAGATAAAATAAGAACACGCCTTCATGAAATCCAACTTCAATCTCAAATAAGTGATATCTGATCGACTACGTTGTCACTTAGAAAAATTAATGTCAATTCTAGCCATTTTGATTTACGTTCCATGATTCTTTATAACAATCGATCCCGGTCTCGTCTCTTGAAAATTGTCACTTTTTTACTTTTAAACCTCAAAAATAACAATTAACCATTCAAATGACGCATGGCATTGGACAAAAATTATCACTTAACATCATACGACCCCATTTTAGTTTTGACCAACCAAAAATGGAACCCAATCAAATGTTGACAAAAACATAACGCAACCCATAGTCCATGTTTTGTTAATTGTCACCGGCCCAACAATTTTGATAAGACCCAATGCTGCCAAATCCATATCACTCGGTCCAAAATAAATCAGGGATATATAACATCTTAAATCCCTGATTCTACTTCACTAACCCTAAACCTAATCATATTAAACGCAGTCACATATCTCTCCCCTTATCACTCCCAATCTCTAATCATCCTTCAATAAAAACTACGAAAATAATTCATTCATTAAAAACAAATCACAACAAGGTCGAATCTGCAATCGTTATCTCCTTACACAACCAAGATCAAATCTACAATTGTTCATTGTGCTTTATCACAGTTTTAACACAAAACGAAAACCCTCTTTTTGATTTTTGCAAATAATAACCGAACCATGGACCTTCGAGTCTCATTTACAAGAGTACGGCATCAAGATCCTGTCGAGGGTCTCGGGTAGGTGTTGATTATGTTTAACTGATTTCTCAATGAACGAATAAAAGAAAGAATCTAAACAGATTTGTTTTGGTTCTTTCTTGGTGTATTCGGATATTTAACAAAGAAGCAATGCTTCTGATAAATCAATGATGATATTTCTTTCGTGTAATAGGTCTTTCAAGTTTTTGATAGAACAACACGAAAAGAAAGAAACTGGGATCATATTAATATCGTTCGAGTCTAGTTGTAGTTTGAGATGAGTTGGAGTGGTTGTGGATATGTGACGATGGGATCAGGATTAGTCTTGGATTTGTTGATGATGATTTGTGACGATGGGTTTTTAGGTTTAGAATTGGTTGGGTTTGTTGGCTGTGTTGTAAATGATGTTGTTTGTTTATTGATATGGGTTGTGATTCTAATTCGAGCTTGTTTTTATGTTTATTTTTTGATTATTCGAGTCTATCCATCTACTTCTTCATTTCTGTTTTGACCTTGACTCACTCATTTGAGTTGACCTGAGTAAACTCGGTAAATACCGAGTTGACTCAATTTGGGTTGTGGTTTAGTAACTCGCTGCCAAGAAACTCGCTGCCAAGCAACTCGCTGCTTAGAGAAAATTTAGGTAGCGTTTCGTTTGTATTTGGCTTAGAGATTTTGTCTTCATTGTACCTGTACACCAACTCGCTAGTAAGACCTGTCCTTCAACTCGCTACTGGCCAACTCGCTACCTGTCACAGTCGTACTATTCTTGAAAATGTGGATCTGGTTTTCTGACCGTTTCATCAACTCTCTACCATGAACAAGAGCCCAGAAAAAGTACATTTGAATTAGTAGCCACAATAATAACCACTAAGCCCCAACAACCTAAATTTGTAAACAGCCCAAATAAGCTTATAAAAAGCATGAAAATAAGCTGTTAAAAAAATAACACCAGATCTGCTTATTTTGATAAGTTTTGGAAAATAAGAGACCCTAAAAGAAACTCAACAATAAATAAGAAAAAAACAAGCTGATTAGAAGATATATTCACACAGCACACAACAAGACTATTTCGAGGCTTATTACCAACAAAAAGGACCACAAAAATAAGCTCTAATAAGCTGTAAATAACTTGTTGACCACAAGACAAACACATACAAAAAAATGACAGATTTAAAGACAAAAGTGACAAATTCGGAACCATCGAGACCAACCGGAAAAAAAATGAAAACGACCCAAGAGTGTAACCATGGCTCTTGATACCACTTGTTAGGTTTAAAAGAATTGTAGATCCAGTGGTCTTGGTGAATCAAATCATATGATAGTCATCTTTAGAGAGAGAAAGTAAAGGGAGAAACTAATGTGTGTAAAATTATGAAAAGTGAAAAGTTTACAAGAGTCTCACCCTCCATGGAAACAATTGATGGGTATATATACCACCATCTATACATAAAGTATGTTAAGTTGACAAACTTATCCCTATATAGGTGGTAAGTTTAAACCTATCGTAATTCCGTAATGTCGTCACATAAAACCGAAATCCTAACAGAGAATACAAAAAAAAAAAGGATTGAAAAAAAAAAAAGGGTTTGAGAGGGTAGTAATATGATATGCCACAATCAATAGTTATTCATAACACTCCCTCTTGGTTTTAGTCCCTCGTTAGTCTCATAAGCTTGAAGTGTTTGCTCGTTTTAAAAACCAAGCTTGAAAACCCTGTGAGGACAAAATCATAGCTAAGAAAAAAGAGTGCAACCCGTATAATTCTCCCTTTGACGTATATTCCCCCCTATTTCCCCTCTGATGATTAGAATCACTTAAGTTCAATTGAGTTCTTCGCATTCTATTATCGTGAACCAACTTTCTTAAAGTTTGTATAGCGATGCCTTGGTAAATAAGTCTGCTAGGTTATCGCTTGAACGAATTTGTTGAACAATAATGTCGTCACTCTTCTGCAAGTCATGGGTGAATAGGAACTTCGGTAGAATATGCTTGGTTCCGTCACCTTTGAGGTATCCTCCTAGCCTGAAAGAAAATCTATATGATTTCACAAATAAATTGATCTCACCTCTCTCAACCAAACGTATTCCCGACTCGCTTCATGGATGGCCAAGATCTCTACGTGATTTGATGAAGTAGCACGCATTGTTTTCTCTACGAAACGCCATGAATTAGCATTGTTGAAACTTGTGGTATATCCTATATCATAACACGGGGTCGATTCTTGGATCTGGCTAGTTTCTAGAGAGAGAAACACTTAAGAGAGAATATCTTAGAGAGAGAAAGTGTTTTCTATGTAAATGAAAAAATAATGACTAGCTTACCTCTTCCAAAGTTGGAAGAGGCTATATATAGTAAGCTTAACAATATACCGGGATTCGTACACGACTTAAAACCGAAAAACGTACTATTTAACTATTAAAACTACAGCATATAAACAGTAAAATACACAACGGTGGTGACCGAAGTCTTTTACTAATTCTAACAATCTCCCCCTAAGGGAGGTCACCCCTGACAATACCAAACTTTAATCACTTCAGTCTTTAGCTCGTAGACATTTGATATCTTGTACATTTGGGATAGTAATCTTTTGATTCATCTTACGCTTGTCTTTGACAGTGATCTTGAGCTTTCTTGAGATCATCGTCCAAACATAATCTTACATCATCTTGTGATGGATCCATCCATCCTTGTGCACTTGTGAAGAAATAAATGAACACAGAGTTTTGCGGAGCTTGACACCTTTATGAGGTCTTTCATAACATCATAACAAGTGTAGGTCGTGTCTTGGCATTCGGTTATTTACTTGACATCTCAGGAACTGGGAATTTCCATCTCCATCTCCATCTTTAAGATATCCTGTAATGAAACAGTTAGTAATAAAGAGAAAATTGATTTGAAAAGACAGACTAAGTGTTTCTTATGAAAGAATTTTGTAACACTTCGAGAGTTTTGATTGTTTGTCAAATGATCAATAACCGTCAATTCTTATACTGGAACAAGATTGATTCACACAGAATCGCACCATCATTCTTTCCAGTTGTCACAAGATTGATTCTTATAGAATCGCACAAGTCACCTACCTAGAGCTTGTTTGATGTTGGCTCTAGCAGGATTTCCATCTTCATTGTGAAAAACCATCGTTTCACTCGGATGTTCTGGCAATATCACAATGATAATGCGTAGGACTCTTAGGATAGACTTGTTTCCATAGTGTGTGAAAGACAAGAGAATTGGATATGTGTCCTAATGAGATTAATTGACGATCTCTTGGCTCTAGACTCAATAGTGCGTTTTGGTTCTAGTAATCGGAGGCTGGAGCAGACTGCCACCTGTTCAATATCAACTAACTCGGAGTGAGAAAGTCAATAGATAACGTGTTTAGTCTCCGTGAGAAATGAAACAGAAATCTTTTGAAAGATTCAGAGTGGCTAGGGAGGGTTGTGCATTGCATCACTGGGTCTATGATGTCGATCTTCAATGTCAGCAATCATCTTAGTGATTCTGGCAGCATATGAATTGACCGTTCTAACTAAGTGAATGGAGCTTCTTTCCTTTACCCCTTTACCTTTACAATCCTTTTAATTCTTCAACCCTTCAGTGCTACCGAGACTCATGACTAGAAACTTGTTGGGGTTTATCCAGTACTAGCTCCCACTCAAGTCGGCACTTTTCCTATTCTCCACTCTTTTACTCCTTTTCATGTCATACCTAAGGACTTCTACACTAACTAGTGGATTGTCCCTGGGTAGATCCCTCCGGTTATGGCTGGATCATTGGGAATAGTACCTAACCTTACCAACCTTATAACTCCAATTAAGTAAGATGCATGGTCGGTCTTTTGGTACAGTTCTCCTTTCCATAAAACCAATTGAAAATTCAATTAAGGTACTTATGATATAAATATCAAAGCGTTTAGTACCTCGATTATTTTGACATTTTTCATAAACGCACCTCGCCTCAACATGTGCTTCGGTATCGAAATTGTTTAGGCACGATTGGGCGAGTAATATGAGTCTAAAAATCAACTGTTCATTATTATACACATATTTTAACACATTTTCTCCCCTTATCAAAAATTTTAAACCCTTTGACATTTTGGATATCAATTGATTTAAATATGTTATAAAATTTGGGAGAAAAGTGTGGCCTTAATTCGCAAGACGTGTAAGAGACATATAACTGCTCCCCCTCAATCGTTGAGGGATATAAATTACTCCTACACTTAACCATCAAGAGATTAACTACCTACTAATGTACAAGGTATACTAATTCCACATAAGAAATAAGATTGACCTTTTGATTGTAATGACGAATGTCGTCCGTAGTTCTTTGATCAGCCTGAGTCAATGTAATCTCTTATTCTTCCTCCAACAAAGCTGTCTAGATTCTATAGATTCCTTTCTGATCGTGTAGTCTTTTCTCGATTGCTGTGATGAAGTCTTTGCTTCTCCTCTTGTCATCCTCTGACCACTTCCTAGTCTCCATGCCCTTATTATACTCGTACAGATGAAAGTCTTTAACCATTTGGTCCAGCTTTTCCATGACTCTTGTCAACGTCCCATCACTAAACTTGTGAAGCTCATTCAGCCTCACAGCTATCCTTTATGATCATTTCAGTTTCTGTAGACAACTGCCCTTGGCTTAGGGACGATCGTATAGCTCTTCTTGAAGTAATAGCAGCTGCAATCCCAATTTGACGTTCAAGGTGATCTTATGTTTTTGATAATTTCAATCCCGAGCTGCAAGTCTCCCACACGAATCCTGATCACCAGTTTCTATCTACATGTTGACCGCTTGTGAAGACTGGTCATGTCTGTCTCTGGGCAATGGTTAAGCTTTTCTAGATATTGAGAAGGAACAGATCTCAAAATCATTGGATCAAGGATTTTTGAAATCCTTTCCGATATCTTGTAATCTTGGAGTAATCAGCTCGCAAGATTTATCTCTCTTAGTAGTTGTATCCATATTTTACAAACCTTTGACACTGATCACACTGAGAATTCGCATCTGAGATCTGACAGCTTCACGATCAGAGGACTCACTGTGTTTGTTGATATAGAATTCCTTCCTCCTAAACCACCAGTGAGTGATGTCATAGACCGCACTGATGTCATATTCGCGTTCACTCTCAACCCACAACGATGGAACTAATTCTTCAAGGCCAAAGTCTAGGTAACGAGCGGCTTTGAGTTTGGATATGGATAAGGTAATTTTTCACTCTTTGTCACCTGTCAGCAGATAATCCAGATCCTTATTGAAGAAGAAATGGTGGTTGAATAGTTACCTGACCGGTGTATTGTCCTCCTAATGGCGAGTGGTTTCATATATATTCTCAAAATTGATGACCCTAATCTAGATTAACTCAATCAACTTTATTTGGTCAGCACTTATGAGGCATTCATCCATCTGATATTATAGAATGACACTGTTACATTGTGGAAAGGCTTTAACAAGGTTGAAAGCTGGTCCTTCTAAATTAGCTTTGCAGAGCTTCTTCTTTCCTGTTCGTCTGCAGAACCATTTGATGAACGACCCAATATCATACGTCTTCCTTTGAAGCTTGTTTTCCTCCGAAACTTTAAACGTTGTGGCGTATGCAATTTGGCCCATTATGTTCTGGTATCTGGGAAATCATTTAAGGAATGGTCATTCTGGTTCAGTGTTAGCAGGTCCTCTCGCTTCTGGAATCGGCTTAAACCACGTAGAGGGTCGACACCTTGGGAATGTGAGCGTTGTCATGTCCCTCCATATCTGAGTCATTCCTTCGTTCTTATCTACTTTAAAATGTCCCTCTGAAGATTGTTCAGAGTGTTTCTGAATCGGGATTCAGATCTGTGCATCGAAGAGACAACACACCTCTCTTGTGTCAGTGATCTGCCATCCAGATATGAGTAAGAGTTGGATGTTTTTTGGAAAAAGATCCTCATACTCCCTTGGTTTCATTTGAACTTGTCATCATCTTTCAGAGGAGGTTTTAGCTGACCCAGAAGCAGCAGAATCAGATTCTCCTTCTCTTTGTTGACAACCCTGGTTTTGAACCAGCTATAAAAAAAAAAAAAAAAGAAAAAAAAAAAAAAAAAAAAAAACAAAAAAAAGAAAAAAAAAAAAAAAATAAAAAAAAAAAAAAAAAAAAAAAAAAAAAAATAAGAGAAAAAATAAAAAAAAAAAACAAAGAAAAAAAAACAAAAAAAATAAAAATAAAAAAAAAAAAAAAAAAAAAAAAAAAAAAAAAAAAAAAAAAAAAAAAAAAAAAAAAACAAAAAAAAGAAGGGACCTTCATCATCAACACGTCTCATCATCATCACTATCATGCTTTCTCTTGTGGTCTTTCACCTTGTCTGCAACTTCCTTATCCATGGCGTCTTCATCTGCTATCTAAGCTTCCATAAGAGCATGGTATAGACGGTAGTTGGTGGTGTTTTTGTTGGCAGACTTCTTCTTTATTCAGTAAACTGAAGAGAGCACTTTTAGAATCAAATTCCTTCAAGATCAACTTATTAGTTGAGCCGATAGAGAAGTTGAATCATGTTTCTCCTACTAGTTCCTTTTTAGGCTCGGATAATCCCTTCGGTTCTCTTTCAGAATTCTATGATTCTTTAGACAAACTTGGGCCAGCAATAAAACACAGAGTATTTCTCGATTAAATCTGCAGTGTGTCGTTCAAGAAAAAAAAAAGAAAAAAAAAAAAAAGAAAAAAAAAAAAAAAAAAAAAAAAAAAGAAAAAAAAACCCTTAAGAGATGCATCATCACGTTTTTGTTCCTAGATAATAATCAACAGCCGTAGGAACTTGGGATCTTATTGAAGCCAACACATCAGCAGAGTGATCAGTCTTCTTCACTTCAGACATCTCTTGCTCCAATTTTGCCACTCTTAACTGAAGGGCGATGAATGGAGTGATTTCAGGGAGAGATGTGGTGATTGTTGTAGCTTCCGTGTTGATTGGTGGAGGAGTGACCAGTAATGACGGCTTAGAAGATGAGACCTCTGTGAAGGGAGCAATCACTGGAGGAGTTGAAGTTGCTGTCTGATGACTTGAATCAGGTATGGTGGAATCAGACTCCTCTCTAACTTTAGATTTCTCCTGTTCATCTTCGGTTGGTTTGTCATGAAGAAATTGATCCCCAAAGTTAAACGTGTCATCGAGATTTTTCATGGATGACATAGAACCAGAATGACTTTCTGGTTTGTCATCGATGACACGTTCATCTGTTATGAGCTTCAGGTTTACATGACCTTTGGGTATGGCAGTTGCGGAGGAATTCTTCATCCATGTGCTAGGGTTTGGTCCAGCAGAGACACATGTATTTCCAGAGTCTGATCTAGTCTAGTCCTTCTTTATGGGCCAGGGTCTGTCCAGCAGAGCCTCATGTGCTTTTTTAGGACTGAGACAGGAATGACTTACCCTGAGTTCCGTAGACATGTCTACTTCATCATAGATCTTTGTCACCTTTAGAGCAAAAAAAGCGCTCTCTCTGTTTCCACTATCAGTTCTTTCCTGAAATCAACATTGATGAGATTCAGGAGTCAACTTTCTTCATGATGTTCCTCATCGGGTTAGAATGAGGGTCCAGTTGTCGAATCAGAGGAGTTTGATCACGCCTAGAACAAGTGAATAAACTGATCAGTATTCTTTTCTCTTTGACAGATCGATCAGGAATGAGCTACTTGTTCTTCAGTTACAACGGCCTTTCCCTTTCCCACTACTTCATGCAGTTTGGGAGTTACTTCTGACACTGGATCCCTGATCATTACTCCTCCAACAGGTGCCCGATCTTGAGGCAGAAAGGTTGGATCCAAGCTAAGCTTGATAGCTCGTTCCAGGTCAGCATCATTACCTTCTTCTTCTCCCTTTTCTTGATGAATTCCAACTCAACTCTGCCAGATCGAGATCAGGGTCATCATCTTGTCGAGCTTCATCTTCTTCGTCAACAAGTTGGAAAGTAGGCTTTCCCTTTCTAATTTTCTGTGGAAGCTTACGCTTGGAAGGTTTCTTTGTCGGAGAAGGAGCTGGCTTGGTTTGTTTGACTGGTGTGGAGGGATGCAGCTTTTGGTGTACACCTTTTGCAGGTTGCACGCTAGCAATTCTTGAGGGGTTTCTTTGTATTCTCAGCAACCATTTTCAGATACTTGGGATAAAAAGAGGATTGTTGAATGGCTTCATAATCAAGGGATCGGGAATTGCCATTCCAAACACTTCAACTGACTCACCTTTAGGCAAACTTAGAGATTTCCTAAGATATAAACATCTCCAGTGTGATGAACACGAATCAGGACTGCGATGGATGTTTTATTACTTGCCATTGTTAGATTCAGCACTTTGAAAACCAGTCCATAAGGTATGAGGAGAGAGTTTACTTTTCTTCTTTGGGTCTTTAGACTGGCTTGTGCTTGCTTTGTGTGAGAAAAATGTCTGGATCCCTTGAGTAAACTCTTCCCATATCAGCTCTGCATGATCAACATTAGTTTGAGTGACGATTCCCCACAACATTTGCAGAACTGGGTGTCTGGGTTTGTCACTGCCAGAAGTCTTTCCTGTCAAGCACTGGTTGAGCAAGGATAGAATTGCCCTCCAAGGTTGATACACATAATTCGTCCGTATACTGGAGACAATTTGCTACAGATCAGGATATCCCAGCTCATAAACAAAATCAATCAACGTGTCACCAGACGAGGTACTCAATGGGTGAGCTGTGGACAGGAGTAATCGCTAATGCCTTTCTGAGAAGATCAGCACTTAGATCGAACCATTGTTCATCAACTTGACAACTATAAACCCCAGTCTTCTCGTTATATGACATCGTTTTCCAGAACTGTTGCAGGTAGATAGCAGGAACATTTGCTGAGGCAGTGAACGCTTGGAAGAAGTTGGTATTACTCAGGATGTCCCACAGATATCTGATAGATGGGGTTTCCTTTGAATCTTTTGTGCATTGAAAAGTAGGTTGCTTTCCCGATTGTTAACCACAGTGAAGCGAGTACCATCTCTCCTCTGTTCTATTGAGAGGTTGAGCGGGAACATTTTGTTCTGCCATCGAATTCTGCAAAAGAGCATTTAACAAAGAGGACAAACATTGCAGAGAAACAAAGTTAGAGAGAACGTTAGCATTGATAAAAGTCATGTAACTGCACAATTGATTAAAACAGTTGTAACTCTGGTTTGATTAAAATCTACTAATTATCCAACAGGATCAATTACTTGTTAACTAAGCCCGGATGGGTTTTAGAAAAGCAACTGGGTCATTCGAATGGGCCTTGATAGATTATTGGGCACAAATGGGTCAAAATATGAAATTTAGCCCAAACCGCCGCTAGGCAGAATGCCAACTCGCCGTTAGGAGAATTGAGCAAACCGCCGCGAATATTCGACCAAACCGCCGAGAGACGGCGGTTTACCTGTTGGATTAAAATAATAGAAAAAATTATGGCAACCCGCTGTTTTGACAACCCGCTGTTAGACAACCCGCCATAAGGCAACCCGCTGTTTAGGTAACTCGCTGTTGTCAACCCGCCGTTAGGCAACTCGCTGTTGTCAACCCGCCGTTTAGTTCGCAAACTCTCCACTCGCTGTTGACAACCCGCCGTATGACAACTCGCTGTTGTCAACCCGCCGTTTAGGCAACTCGCTGTTGTCAACCCGCCGTTTAGGCAACTCGCTGTTGTCAACCCGCCGTATGACAACTCGCTGTTGTCAACCCGCCGTATGACAACTCGCTGTTGTCAACCCGCCGTTTAGGCAACCCGCTGGTTAGGCAACCCGCTGTTTAGGACCAGCGGGTTGAGAATCTATTTTATTTACAAAACTAATAAAATAATAACACGCCATCAAGAAAACTTAACGCAACTCGCCATTTAGAAACTTGGGCGAGATCATTCATTTTTGTTTGAATAGAAATCCGCGCCCCGACGCCGCGCCAGAGCGAGACTAGAGCGAGCAGCGCCATATGAAAAAAAACCAATTCCCAGTAACTAAGTCACATCTTACAACACTACATTGGCATTTATGTCTAAAACGACCCTAAATCTATTTTTTCTACACCTTTCAATGTGTATTCGATCGATTCCTTTGATATACACACATAATAAATGATATAGATAAAGGATCTATGATTACCTTTGCGAGAAACACACGAAATCAGCGACTTGAAGTTTTGGTTCTTGGCGGCGAGTTGCGTGAAAGAGAGAGAGATTGTTTTTGACTTTGACCGATTTTGTAGAAACTTTTGACCAAATGCACCTCCCGCCTTTTTTAACCTCCTAAGTTTCATACTTGGCACATTTGGTCCCTTTGGTTTCCATCTTCTTTTATTTCTTGTTTTAAGTATTTCTAAGGCATTACTAAGATTAGGCAATTGGCCAACTTAGTCCCTATAGGGTTTAATAAGGCTTGAACAAGAGCAAATGCTTTTTACACCCTAAACATTACAACAATAGATAACTTTGGACCTTTGAGTTAAAATTAATTAACTCCCCTTCAAATATTAACCAATTAGAATACAACAACCATCTAAGATTAGACTTTTATAAGCACCCCACATCTTTTATAACCCCTTATATTTTTTCACATTCACTCTCCCCCTCAAACAACGACTCGGTTTCTATTGAAAGAGCTGTAGTCGTTGATTGAGATGAAAAGATCAGGCGAACAGCTCCCCTATCACCAGTGTATTAATCTACTCCCATAAAGCATGGATATAAAGTAATCCATGTCCAGACATTAACGGTGGCGAATTTTGGAAGTAATTGCAAGCCTTTTAGTAATTCCAAATGACTTAAAACGTTTCCTAAGTATTTTATTAGACTTATTATTTTAAAATATATATATATATATAAATATAAATTTATTTTTTTTAATGTACAAAGGATACACAAAGGCATTTGGTTTACTCATCCTCTCCTTCTTGAAGACGTTTGAGAGTTTTTAGGTGTAAACACTTCATTGCCAAGGCGTGGAAGAAGAATTCGAACCCGTCTCTTGCAATGCTTTGGTGAGGATGTCCCCTGCAAGTTTGATAATTCCGTTTCCACGAAGTAGAGTTCAACCACTCTATTTTTACCCACTTGCTCTCGATGAAATGGTGCAATGTCGAAGAGTTTTAGAGCGAGAATGTTGGACGTGTTACAGCCAAATAGCAATAGCACTTTTGTTATCACAGTACAGAGGAATTTTATTGAAATCAAATCCGTAGTCTTTGAGCTGGGATCGCATCCAAAGGATTTGAGCACAACATCCGACATGGACCCCCCGGATGTAATTCAGCCTCTAAGTTGATATTGCCGTGCTTCGATGCTCTTTGATGAACCAGATAAAAAAAAAATTATCTAACCAAATCTATGCTCCCAAGAAACTAAGCACTTCCGACGTACTCCTTCTTGAATCTGACATCTCGCATGATCCGCATCTACATAATCGTTAGATGACATGGCGATGTCTTTCGGATACCAAAGAACCCATGTTACATGGTCCTTTCAAGTACCGAAAGACACGTTTGATAGCTTCAAAGTGCTTTTTGGTAGGCTAAGCCTGATATCCTAGCATACATTCAACAGCGAATACAAGGTCGGGTCACTGGCTGTAAAGGTAATAAGGGAGCACCATTCCACTGAATCGATGATTGGTCAACTGGAATCCCCAGTAGGTTCCTCTCTTATTTTTCAAATCGATCACCATTGGTGTATCCGAAAGGTTCACAGAGATCCATTCCATATTTTTTAAGGTTTCGAGAGCATATTTCTTGGATAAATAAAGATGCCTCCGGGACTTTGAGAAACTTGTAATCCTAAGAAAACGACATCTTTGTCCCATCATCGACAGCTAAATTGAGCTCATCTCTTTGAAAGTGTTACACGCATTAGAGCCGTGAGGCAAAAATATGTCATCTACGTAATATTGAACAAGTAGAACTATGTTATGCCTGATTTGCTGTGAATAGCGTTTGATCCACAGTACCCTTGAAGAAATTAGTTGGCCAACAGGGAGACTTTGAGAGGTGTCATACCACGCCCTTGGTGCCTGCCTTTACCATAAAAGAGCCTTCTCAGACGATAAACGTGCGTAGGATTAGTCCTGGTCTTCAATATCCTTCATGGCAGACTATGACCGAAAAAAAAAAAAAGGGGACTTCTTCTTGAAGATCACCATCAGAAAAGCAAGTTTTGACATCCATCTGTGCCTCTATTCTGAAGGCCTCTATCCTTGCCACATACAAATGATTCTCAAAATCAATGCCTTCCGCTCCTGACGATATCGCTTTGCAACAACCCAAGCTTTGTTTATCCAGTACATCACCATACTCATCAAGCTTCACCTTGTAGATCCACTTGAGAGCGATAACCATTACATAGATTGGGTGAGGTACTAATTCCCATACTTCAAGTCGATCAAACTCGTGAATTTCATCTTGCATGGCTTGAAAACCACAGTCTTCTATCACGCCATTTGAATTTCTTGTTCGACTTGGACAGTTCAGTATGGAAAGCAGCACCAAAAGCATCGTATGCTAACTGTTTTTCTGGTAATACAGGACGAGAGGGAGTGCCAGATGTTATCCAGAGGATGATCTTTGGTCCATATTCTGAGATGATCTGGAGGGTAATTAACTTGGTTGGGTTCCACTGAATTAACATTCCCAGATGACGATTGTGCCGAACCTGGATCTCCAGTAACAAGGTTATGTGAAGGATGAAGAGCATCGTGAATGATTGGGGTGTCTTCGTGAATGGGTTCTTCTGCAATTTCTTGATGTTGGACTGGAAGATGAATATCGGATGTTGACGATGAAGCACTTGTTGACGGTGCATCTTGAGCAATTGTTGTAGAAAAAGATGTACCCGGTGGAACAATTGAGCGTTAATTTCAGTAGCAGAAGATACTGGTTCATTGACTCAAGATTGTTCAAGGTGTTCATCAAACATTGGTTGAAATAACATCTCCAGCTCTTTATCGGTTGGAGCGAGCCCTGATTTGAGTTGTCCAGGGGTCATGATTAAAGGCTCGGGTCCTGAACTCATGCGTGCAGGAGCCATTGACTGATGCATCTCATCGAATGTGACGTGAATTGTTTCCATTAATCGACGAGTTCTCTTGTTGTAGATTCTATAGCCCTTCCTGCTAGGAGCATACCCAACGAAAATCCCAATGTCAGCTTTGGCTTGAAATTTTCCTAGATTTTCGCTATCATTTGTAGGATAGCACAGAGCACCAAATACTCGGAAGAATGTAAGATCAGGCTTCTTATCATGCACAAGCTCATAAGGGGTTTTGTTATGACGAGTATGAATTAGTGATCGGTTCTGGGTGTAACAAGCAGTGGCTACAGCTTCTGCCCATAGAAACATGGGAGCTTTCGAGAATATCATCATTGTACGTGCTGCTTCCACCAGTGTACGATTACGTCTTTCAACAACGCCGTTTTGTTGAGGAGTTCTCGGAACAGACTTTTGATGAAATATGCCAACACCTTCATAGTATTCAGACATAACTTGGTTGACGAATTCCGTTCCGTTATCTGTGCGGATGAATCTGACTGTTTTGTTGAGGCCAACCTGTATTTGCTTAAGAAAGTTGGTGACAAACTCTGGAGTTTCATCCTTTGACCTCAAGAACTTTACCCATGTGAATCTTGAATAGTCATCCACGATGACTAAGATGTATTTCTTCCCTTTAATACTCTGGACTCTCATTGGACCACACAGATCCATGTGAAGGGTATGAAGAACTTCCATATTTGTATTTTCAGATTTTGGCCGGTGGGAGAACTTCTTGCTTTTTCCAAGTTGACAGGCTGAGCAAAGATGATCCTTTTCAAACTTCAATCTAGGTAGACCTCTAACCAGATCTTTTCGAGCAAGATCATTTATCGTGCCGAAGTTTAAATGGTTTAAACGACGATGCCACAACCATGATTTGGACTTGGAAGCTTTGGACAGCAAGCATATCGGAGAAGACTTCATCATTTCATCAATCGATATCGTGTACAAATTGGTGCCACGACTACCTTTAAGGATATCTGTACCCTTAATATCACGAACAAAGCAAGTATGCTTTCTGAAGGCCACTTCAAGATCAGAATCACAAAATTGCCCTACAGAGAATAGATTGTGTCCAAGTCCCTCCACGTAGTATACTCTTGAGATCACACTGTCACCCATAACATAATCTCCATAACCCATGATAGCTCCTAAGTGATCATTCCCGAATCTGACTGACCCGATGAACTTTTCCACAAAATTCATGAGCTTTGAACGATTCCCCGTCATATGTTTTGAACAGCCTGAGTCCAGATACCAAAGCATGACCTGTACGACCTGCATTTGAAAACAGTCGAGTTTGGAGAGTTTGGAATTTCGGTTCCCCAATTTTTGTTGGGGACCTGTTGGTTAGCATATAGAGTAGAACATTTCACAGAAAGCTTAGTTAACTGGCATATTTCCCCTAAGGCAAATTTCTTTCCTGTGGGTCTCCATTGAGAACCACAATCAAGTTTTCCTAAGGTGAGTTTCTTTCCTGTGGGTCTCCATTGATAACCAATATCTGCAAATAGTTTTCCCGTAGCTTTCCAAACCCGCTGCTGGTCTTGGACAAACACTGTTATCAGACAGTTTTATAATTTATTTTTTATTTTCTTTTGTATTTTTTTTTTTTCTTTTTTTGTTTTTTTTTATTTATTTTATATTTTTTATTTTATTTTTTTTTTACGTTGCCTTTTTTTTCCAGATCTGCTGTGTCTTTTTAAACAGTTATCAAACCTGTTTGCCTTTTTGTTTTCAGATCCTGTTTCCTTTATCAATATCACTTCTACCGCTCGGTACGTATCTATTCACAGAATTCAAGAGATTAACAACACACATTCATGACTTGCAGAGGTTTACAGATTCAAATTCGAATAATTCCACCCCGCTTAGATCTAGATGCTAAATCAACCCCGATTCACTTTTGTCTAAACTGACTTATTGTCTACAGCGTACGTCACTTCCTTCTATACTCCTTCTAGCAGGCAGATCCTATTTTATCTTTGTATTGCTTCTAGGCTTTTGACCCGCATGCTTCAGTAGAATCTTTTACTTCCTGTAGGAGAAAGCACAGGATATTAGTATCAGTGAGCTCTCTGGTGCATCTTTGTTTACCTGTGTGTGCTAAAAAGTTCCAGGTTTATTCACTAAACGTAACTCGCTTTGTTCCTAGGAACAGGGGTAGAGTGCCTTGCTTATCTCTTTCATTAAACTATTTTGGGTCAAGTGCCAATCCACATTCTAACAATATCCTAGATAACTAGGTATCGGTAAGCAATAAGTGACTATCCATGGTTAACTACTCAGCTTCCTCTACAATCTCCCAAACCGTAATTCTATACTCTCCTTATGATGAGCTGATATTGTTTTAAAAAGATCACTCCTCTTGTTCTTAGGGGGATGAGGGATGGGTTAACGTCAATGCAATACATGCCAGGACAGCAGAGAACTTTTGGTTTGACATAGTCACTAGTGAAACAAGGCTCTTTGCTTCGCAATTGAGCTTTTAAACTCTCAATCTCGTTCAACATGGTAGATGTCTTTTCACTTGTGTGAGCACGCGTGATCTTAATTGAGTCATACAATTCCTGTAAGTTTGTTTAAACCTTTAGTAGTTCTACACTATCGCAATCATTTGTTTTCAAATAAGAGGGCAGTGGACATTTACAATTATAAGGCCTCACGACTTCTGTCATTCACGACTAACGACTAGATCTTTCAAGTTCGAATCAAACGTATCTTTCTTTTAATCTGATGTTCGAGATTCTTGATTTTAAAGAATGAGTTAAAACAGGAGCTTCTGTGATGCTGTGAATTATTATTATTATCAAAACTTTCTTGAAATTTATACTTTAATTGCTATTTAGGTATTCCCTTTCAAGTTTGAAATAAGTTTCAACTCATCATGAACTATAGACTTGTCAACTTCAAGATCTAACAACGGGGAATTTTTTCCACATCATACAACAGTTTTAGTCGACAAACAATTTACAATCAATTTTCATTTTCAATGAAAAGGTTTTTCTTTCAATAGAGATTAGCACAATTGCGTTCTATATCGCAAGTCAATTTCTTCCACATGTGAGTCTAGAGTATACTGACACACGGATATCAAACACTCATCTATCGTGCCTATATATGCTACAGATACAGACTCGCAGTCCATTCTGTACGTGGCACAGTTGAAACACACAGACTCAACTACTACACGTGGGCGTTCCCTTAAGCAGTATGCATCTAGACCAACAGGACAGCTTCAGCGTTACTGTCAGTTAGGGGTCTTCACGATCGTAGTGCGTGAGGAGAGCGAGCTTGTTCACTAGAGTTTACACACACAACAAAGCGACACACACACGCACACATTATTAGAGCAGATGTTGGTAATGAGATAACGTTGTGGATTATGATGGTATTTGTGGGTGGAGGTATGATAGAGTTTAGAGTGACACTTTAGACCTTTGACGATGGGAGATAAGTACGCGGGTGTGACACCTCACGTTACACACCTGGTGATAGATTAACGGTGGTTGGGGGTGGTGAATAGGATATATGACTTGATTGTGGAGGTTTTGTCAGACATGGAATATCATTGGGGATGGTGTTGGATGAAGTGGGAAATGAGATCAACTTAGGGACTTGAGAGGTGCGTTGATTTGATATGAGGGTTGTATAGATGGTGTGAGAGGATGTTTGGAGATCATGCTGTCTCAGAGATCTCTAGTGTAGTCCTTGGAGTTGTTGAGAGTGGGTGAGGTGGGTTACGGGGGGGTGGGTAGGAGGATATAGTGTGTAGGTGGAGTGAGGATGTGGTGTGTGTGTGGTGAGGAGAGATGGTTGGTTAGATATGTGTGGTTTGAAAGGGTGGGGATGAAGGTGGTGGTAGAGTGGTTATATAATGAGGGATTTGGGTTGTAGTGTGATGGATATATTAGTGAAGTACGAAGAAAATTGAGTGTGATTGATTTGTGATGTGTGTGATTGGAGGTTTTAAGATTGTTATATGTTTATTAGGTTGTGTTTGTATTGGGGAAGGGGGGAGTAGGGGTTAGGGGGTTGTATTGGAAATTTTATATTTGTGGATGTTGGATGGGGGGAGTATGTGTTTGGGGGTTGTAGTAGCATGCGCTGTGTGAGAGATTAAGGGTGTGGATGATTTGTGAATGGATGGGTGAATGGTAAGTGATTGGGTGATATTGACACAAGACACACACACACACACACAGTGAGATGTAGATGTGTATTTTTAATGGGTTGATGAGAATTAATTAAGAAGAGAGTGAGAGAATTGGAGCAAAGATAAATATTTCACCAATATCTACTCCCCTCTATTCTATACTCAAATTATTAATAACAATCCTACATGCGCGAGCGCGAGCAAGAAATAGAGCCCACAAGAATATTAGTTATATAATTTATAATTATTATTATTTAGAAGATGTATAGATTAATGATTGAGGGAAGAGGAGATTTTTGTGTTGTGTTGGTGGTAGTGGTTGTTGTAATAGTGGGAAGATGTATTAGTAATTGGGGGGTGGGGTGATTTTGGGTTGGGGAAGGTGGATGGATATTAGGTGTATTATGGTATATGGTTTTGGTGGGAAAGAGTTAATATTTGTTTTTTGTGAATGTTTGAGTTAGATTTGAGTGAAATAAGGGAGTTAGAATGTAATTTTGATGATGATTAGTTTTGAGTTTGGTAGGGTGGATTTTTGTGTGGGGGTTGAATGATTTGAATGTGGGGGGTTTGGTGTTGAATTTTTTGATGTTGTAGATGTTGATGTATTATTGGGGGTTGGTGGATAGGTGAATTGTATTTGGTGGATATTGGAGTTTTGGAATTTGGAGGGAGGTGATGGGTTTTGGATGGTGATGTGGGTTATTAGGTAGTGGATTATTTTGTATTTTTGACATAGAGAGTAAGGAGAGTGGGGTATTGGGAATGTTGGTGTTGTATATTTAATGGTTGGTATGGAGATGTGGGGGTGTCGGTTATTATTTAGTTGTGGAGGTGTAAATTGATGATAAGGATAGTCGGATGATGAGTAATTAGGTTATTTTGGTTGAAGGTTGGTTAGGTTTTAAAAGGAGTTAGTTGGTTGTGATTTAATGTTGGGGTTAATTGTATGAGAGGGAAGTAGATTAGATGTGTAGATTTAAGCTGATTGTGAATGATGGAAAGTGAAATAAAGTGGAATATTATGTTATGGAGGACTTTTTAAGGTTGTGGATTATGACATTGATGTTAGGAATGTTATAGGAAATGTGCTATGTCTAAACATGAAGTCAAGCCAAAGCTGCTTCTAAAGAAAAAGAGAAAGGTGTAAGTTTGAAGATGGTGGAAGAAATTGAGAACCTAGCCTACTACTAAATTGATCACTTCTAAACATTAAAACCGCTCCAAAGATTGATCATAAGACAAAGAAAGAAGAAAGATTGAAGAGGAGGATGAATCGAAATGAAATAATGATATTCCTCAAGCTGTTGAAGAAATTCAAACAGCTTTGAAGTGATGAAGTAAGGCTAGGAAAATTCAAGAGGAGTAGGAAAGCTGCAAGAGAGAAACAGAATTGCTGAAGAAAAAGCAACAAATGAAGCTCTCATTAAAACTTTGATGATATTAAGGCAAGCATTAGGCAGACATTATCTTGCTGAGAAGCTTCAAGAGCAAGAAAGAGAGCAGTTCACAATAGAAGAAAGAGCAAAGTTCCTTCATGATACAATTGCTGCTCAGAGGAAGTTCCTTGCTCAACAAAGAACAGAGGCCATCAGAAACAGACCTCAACAAGAATCACTTTAAGAAATTAGATAGGACCTACTTAAAGCATGTGGGGAACTTCAAACATTCTGGTTTTAAAGAGTAAGAAGTTTAAGACATACAAGCAATGTATGAAAAGATAAAACGTCAATGAAGATTTCATTGGCTATTGGGTCTGTTGAAGATGATAGGCTAATCTAAGAAATGAAAAAGAAAGATTCCTCTAAAGGAGAAGAGATCAAGCAGGAATCTAAAGAAGAAGTCAAGGAAGAGGATAAATGAGACGAAACACAAGAAAAGAAAGCAAACGGTACCACAGGGAAAAAGATAAAGTCAAAGAAAAAGAAGATTCAAACAAGATACTCTAAAAAAAGACCCACTAACATTGAGGGGGGGAGAAAGAGAATGATGAGCTGAGATTATGCTTAACAATAGCTCCAATGAGAACATGAAGTGATTATTTATGAAATACTTGACAAGAAGTATCCAATCATTGACTGGAAGACTGAGAATCTTGGCACTAAACCATAGATTGATGAATCTAAGAGATCAGAAGAGATTAATATGAATGGGGGTATAACAAGAAGTAAATGGCAAAAGAGAGCCTTCAGTACATTGATAAAGTGCTTTCAAGTTTTGACAGAAGACTTAGAATGCAGTAATATTAAACTTGTGATTGGACATATACAAGATAAAGATTACTTGAAGGTTTTAGATAAGTTTCTTTGGGGAGATTTGATAGTATGTTCAATCCAATGAACAAGATGAGTTTGGAACTCACAAGCAGGAAATGGAAAGTCGTCATTGGGAAGTGCAACAGTTCTTCAGGGTACAACACTATGATGACCGATGAAGGAGTATCGTATCATCAATGCAAGAGAGAAGAGTATCCGTTTGGAAAAAGGAAATACTTGTGGCAAATGATCAAGCTAAAAATTGGAGTCTGAAGAAGAAAGTCCTATGCATAGAAATTGATAACGATTTATCAAGAAGGTACTTGCTGAAATTAGAAAACTAAAGAATAAGACGATGAAAGTGAGAAGGGATTGAGTTGTGGCTAACCACCCACACTACAAATGGTGTCAATTCACCACTTAAACAGCATAAAAAGTGGCTAGTCCCACTCAAACGGCATTGAAGGTAAGACCTTCTCAAATCCGTTTATGGTTGTTACAATTCACCAAACATTGTAGGGTTATCAACTCACCTTGCTTCTGGTAAGATTGGCCCTAGTTCAAGATCAAACAGTTTCTTGGTAAAACTACTCAATCTGTTATAAGCTGATAGTTTGCTAAAAACTATATGGTTTAATCAATGCACCATGTATGACAATGAAGCATTGGCTAGTCCAAACACCCACGGTATTTGGTAAAGACAAATCAAATCCATTGATGTTTGATAGTTACTGACAACTGCATGGTAATTAACTCACCATATTTCTTAGATGAAGAGTTATCTATCCCAGAGCCAAAACGATACTGGTAAAAGGACATCAACAATCCTGTAATGGCTGGTAGTTTCCTAAAAACTACAAAGCCAACTTTATGGATTGTAGGTAACAAGATGTTGCTGAGTAGCTGAACAGATGTTGCTAGATTGCTGAAAAGACAAAGTTTTCAGCTTAAAGAAGTGATAGAGTGACTAGATTAAGAAAAGATAAAAGAATGTTTGGATACAGACGCGACTTGATCGCATTAAAAGGAAGCTTAAAGGATTGAAGAAACATGAAGTATAAAATAGTTTAACATTACATTTAAAGGAGGATTGTTAGGATTAATGTTTCTTAACGTAGTACCGACATACAAATAGTTAGTACTGGCAGTTTATACTTAGTACCAGCCAAGTACAAAAGTATTAAGTACTCTGTTAGTTAGTTAGTACCGTTAGTAGAAAGTTAGTTAGTACCGTTGTGAAGATATTTAAAAGATATTAATGCTATTTTTAGAAAAAGATATGTAAAGCCAATAAAGGTATCCTTAAGTAAATAAAAGATCACTTTGGCACAAGTAGAATATATCTGAACTACAGAACGATGAACAGACCCTACACAAGCTTAGCACATCATATATTCATGAGTTAGCAATCTGTAATCCTCAAGAACACATTAATAAAAGTTATTATACCAGTTGTTTCATTGTTCTTCTTAGTACCTGTGCTAAGATTCCTGCATTAACACATAGTATTCATAAGTCATTGTTTCTACATATCATTTGTATTTATACATCTTCGAGATCCTTTATAGGCTGCAAAGATCCATTCATAAATCCAAGAGGCCCTTCAAATCTCAATCGATGAACCTCCCCGAGTTAACTAAGGACTTACCACCTCATCTCGAATACCATTTTTAGCAAATAACAACAGTTGCCTGTCATAATTCCAAGATTTGAGCAATGATGAAAGACTGCTCTTCGATAAAGGTTCATAATCCCGAAAGCAAGCCATGCTTGAAGCACTCTGAACATAAAGGGTATTAACCCAAATTTTGGTTCTCATAAAAATTCTAATGGAAGACGACTATGAACCAGCGGTCAACATCAGAGAGGGTTAATCTAAAGATCCTGATGTATTTAAAAAAGAGGTTGAAAAACCTTCTTGACGCTAGGATTATCTATACTCCAATCTCAGATAGTCCTTGGTGGGTGAGCCCAAGTACCACTGTGTTATCCCACAGAAAGGAAGGAATGACCGTAGTAACCAATGATGATAACGCATTAGTGCCGCCAAGACTGGTAACAGGATGGAGAGTAATGCATAAGATTATCGCAAGTAGAAACGAAGCAACAGAGATAAGCCATTTCCCTTTATTTCGTTCAACTGGATCAAATGCTTGAGAACTAGCAGGAAATGTGTACTTATGTTTTCCTCGCCGGTTTTCTTGGTTATTTCCAAATCTAATTGATCCAAATGACCAAGAAAAGACCAACATTCACCAGCCCATAAACAGGAACGTTAAGCTATCGCCGCATACCTTTTGGTTTATGAATGCCACCAAGGACTTGCAAAGGTGTAATGCTGGCAATCTCTATGACAATATTGATAAAACAATGAATCTTCATGGATGATGTCTCAGTTTATTGGAAATCTTTTTCTACTTTGCCTCACCATCTAGAAAAAATGCTTTAAAAAGGGGGAAGACACTAACATAGCTTCTAAATTGGGAAAAAAGGCAATTTTCATGATGACAGAAGGTTAATCATACTCGAGACATAAGATTCTCAAAGATAGATATTATAGTCGACAAAGCTAAGATCGATGTGATTCTAAGTCTACCTCACCCCCACAACTGTTAAGGGAATTCGAAGTTTTTCTCTGGGCATGCTGGTTTTTAACCGAAATTCATCAAAGATTTTTTGAAAATCTCTCGACCCATGACCCATCTCTTAGAGAAAAACACCCCGTTTATCTTCTCGGAAGATTGCATTCTAGCCTTTCAAACATTGAAAAAGAAGTTAACCGAAGCTCAAATTCTCATTGCTCCAAATTGGGACCAACCTTTTGAAATCATGTGCGACGCAAGTGATTATGCAATAGGTGCAGTTTTAGGGCAAAGGATTGAGAAGCATTTTAGACCAATTCATTACGCGAGCAAAACGATGACCGAAGCAGAAACGAATTATACAACAACCAAAAAAGAGATGCTTGCGGTAGTTTATGCTTTTGAGAAGTTTCGATCATATCTTATCATGAACAAAAGTGTTGTTTACACGGACCACTCCGCTTTAAAATACCTCTTCAACAAGAAAGACGCCAAAGCAAGATTGCTTAGATGGGTTTTACTTCTCCAAGAATTCGATTTTAAAGTGATTGATACCAAAGGTGCTAAAAACTATGCAGCCGATCACCTCTCTCGTCTTGAAAACCCGTACGAAATTTTTTTTGATCCTAAAGAGATTAATGAAACCTTTCCTCTTGAAACATTGAATACGGTGACTTCTTATGATGACCAAAATACCCCGTGGATATTGCTGATAATCAAATTACCATGCGGGGAATTTTTCTCAATCAAAAGGAAATGTTCACTCAACACAAAGAGAAGTTTTCAAGGATGATAAGCATTATTTTTGGATGATCCCTATCTCTTTCGAATATAGCGATCACAAATCATCCGTAGGTGTGTATTGGCCAAGAAGCTCTTGAAATCCTCAAAGCTTGTCATGAAGGACCCACCGGGGGCATCCATAGTGCGAAATATCACCACTGCTCGGAAAGTATTTGATGCCGGTTTACTTTTGGCCTACGATTTTATAAGGATGCTTACCAATTGATTAAACTACCTTGTTGATGCATTGAAAGACTAGGCAAATTTCACATCGTGATGAAATGCCTCAAAAAGCTATCCAAGTTTGTGAAATTTTCGATGTATGGGGTATTGATTTTATAGGACCTTTTCCGTCATCGAGAGGAAACAAATATATTGTCGAAATGCCAAAGTTCAACAAATGGTTAAGCTCGTTGCTAAGGAACAAAGAGAAACTCGAGGAGATTGCCATTACGACTGTGAATGCTGAATGTTCTGCTATCATCATGAACAAAGTTCCCGAGAAGCTCGAAGATCCCGGAAAATTTCTTATCCCATGTGCTCTACAAGAACTAAAATAGGACTAGTGCTTTAGCAGATTCCAGAGCTAGCATTAACCTTTTACCTCATTCTATCTACAAGAAACTTGGGCTTGAAGCATTGACTCCTACTCGTATGACACTCGAGCTTGCCAATCGTTTGATTACTCACCCAATGGGCATAGCCGAGGATGTTGTAGTTAGAGTTGATGGTTTCACTTTTCTTGCGGATTTTGTAGTGGTTAATTTTGAACCCGACCCAAGAGTGCCTATTATTTTAGGAAGACCTTTCCTTCGCACCGCAAAAGCTCTCATTGATTTGTACGAAGAAACTTTGACTTTAAGAGTAGGAAAAGAAGAACTTGTTTATTATGCCGATAAATCTGAGAAAAACAAGGAAAAGAATTTTGTTCATGCTATTTCTATCATTGATTTTTCAAAAGACGATCCGTTTAGTGGCAGTACCACTATTCCATCCGATGCTCCTTCTCCTAGTTCTTCTCCGATGAAGACTAGTGATTCTACTTTCGAGAAATTCACCGATGAATTCACTCTTCCTAACTCATTACCACCGGGTAATGATGTTTCAATTCATAAGAAGGATTTTCATGAAGAAACGTTTCGAATGTATTCAAATCCTCTTTTTGAATTCGATGATAACTTCAAATCTAGCAACGTGAATCCTCTCTTTGAAGAGAACGATAAGGATGTCGAGATTAAGTCTTCTTCTTCCTTCACACTTACTTCACCGGAAGAAAGTGAATTACCTTTGTACGATACGTTGAGTGTTTTGCTCCAGAAGGACAATTACTGTGAAAGAGGATCGATGCTTTTCTAGTAGGGATGTTTCTTCTAACCTTGAGGAAGGTTTATTTTGATTCAGAAGGAGACGTAACTTTTTTGATAAATCTGCTTATTGATGATGCATTCCATAAATCCTCGCTTCTGAAGTGATTTCCGATCATGAACCAGAACAAAATGAATCTTCGATTACGTTTTCCCCAAGGAGTGATCCTCTTCACCATGAGTTCGCCGGTGAACTTTTAACACTTCCTTCGAGGAATGATCGTGAATTTGGGGAATATCTTAGTCTTATGACAGTGCTTTGTGAGATTTCAACTTCCCAGTCACAGGAAAATGTTCATGCTAATCAAAGTTCAGTTATCGAGTCTCTTCCCGTATCTCCTATCCCCGTTGAGGATAGTGAGCCCGTTCAAGAAGAGATCGATATTTTCCTTGTTCCAGATGATTTAATTCCACCAGGTGTTGAGAATGATGATTTCGAAGATGAAGATAATGAGTTACCTAACCTTGACCATCAAGATGATCCGTCAATTCCTCGTCCTCCACCGGAACCACCGGATGTTGAGAAATGTTTTGAACCCGAAGCGGGTATTTTGATAACCAAAGTGTTTAAGGGTGTTTCTAAATCTCATGATTTTATGGCCGATATTTTACCCACCCATACCACCCTGTTGCTTGATTTGGTCCTTCATTTCTTTCTTTCTTGCATTTATTTCTTCCGGAGATGAAGACACCGTGTTGGACCCGGCATCATCATTTTATTCATTATTCTTATTCTAGATCCGGTGGCATTTTCAATGGAAGTTTCTTGTGCTCTCCCTAAGGACAATTAATTCAGGGATCGATTTCGCGCTAGTGTACTCGGTAACCAATAAGACAAGCGCTTCGTGGGGAGTTCAACCCTATGTTAAAGCTTTATCGATGATGAAGTCAAACATCGTTGGTAAATAAGAATTTTAGTTCAAGTCTATACTTTGGTTTTCTAAAACGAAATTTTTTCTATTTGCAAAAATAATGTGTTAAATTAATTAATTAGTTATATAAAAAAAATCTATAAAAATGTAGTTGGTAAATAAAAAGGGTGTAAGTTATAAATCCTTAGTATTAATAACTAATATACAAACTCCATCGCAATAAAGTACATGGGCATTTGTCGGTTCGCTTCCGATGTGACATCGAAAGAAAGGGTGGAGGATGTATATTTAGGGTTGGTATCATAATAAGTACACGAGCTCTTGTCGGAGGCGTGGCCGATGTGTCGTCGAAAGAAAAGTGATACCGATTCCTAGCCTAATAATGTAAATAGAAATAATAATGTTGCAAGTTAGAAAATAAATAGTGAAAGTTTCATTCTCTAAAACCAAGGTATTCTTTTGAACTAAGGTTTGCAAAAGTCTACAAGGCTTTTTCATTGGAAGTTCATGCGTTTCGATTAGTATTCTCCGGATGGGGTGTCAAAAGCCTTAGCACTTACCCGATGACGGTGGGATTGCTAGAGAAGAAAGTCATTCATGGGACAAGTGAACCAACGATGTCTTAGCTAAGGAGGTTTTTGTTTGCTTTGAGTTGTGATCTTACTAAGTGATTAACATATTAGCCCAAAAGGCCCATGTGTAAAGCTTGGTCGGATTTCAACTATCTAAATATGTGGATTTAATGGTTTAAATTAATTTGAACACACACACCTAAATATATGATTTATGTCGGGAAGAGGAATTCACAAGTTGTAATTATAAGTAGTCTTAGCATCTTAGTTCGTAATTAGCAGTGATCTTATTTTTAAGCTTAGCATGGGAAAAGTGAAAAATCGGGGATGATGAAGTTATCTTTTAGACACTTAATTGTGCTTTTTGTTCTATGATCCTAAAAGTTACCAATGAGGTAATGAAAACAATACATTATGTCAACACAAATAAGTTGTAGTTAGGTAGTTAATTATCAAGAAAAATCATAAAAAGAGAAAAATCTTTGAAAATGGGAAATCGGGTGTTTTATAACCTGTGATCTCTTAGTAAAAAAAATCTATAAAAATGTAGTTGGTGAATAAAAAGGATGCAAGTTATAAATCCTTAGTGTTAATAATTAATATACAAACTCCATCGCAATAAAGTACATGGGCATTTGTCGGTTCGCTCCCGATGTGACATCGAAAGAAAGGGTGGAGGTTGTATATTTAGGGTTGGTATCATAATAAGTACACGAGCTCTTGTCGGAGGCGTGGCCGATGTGTCGTCGAAAGAAAAGTGATACCGATTCCTAGCCTAATAATGTAAATAGAAATAATAATGTTGCAAAGTTAGAAAATAAATAGTAAAAGTTTCATTTTCTAAAACCAAGGTATTCTTTTGAACTAAGGTTTGCAAAAGTCTACAAGGCTTTTTCATCGGAAGTTCATGCGTCTCGATTACTATTCTCCGGATGGGGTGTCAAAAGCCTTAGCACTTACCCGATGACGGTGGGATGCTAGAGAAGAAAGTCATTCATGGGGCAAGTGAACCAACGATGTCTTAGCTAAAGAGGTTTTTGTTTGCTTTGAGTTGTGATTCTACTAAGTGATTAACATATTAGCCCAAAAGGCCCATGTGTAAAGCTTGGTCGGATTTCAACTATCTTAATATGTGGATTTAATGGTTTAAATTAATTGGAGCACACACACTTAAATATATGATTTATGTCGGGAAGAGAAATTCACAAGTTGTAATTATAAGTAGTCTTAGCATCTTAGCTCGTAATTAGCAGTGATCTTATTTTTAAGCTTAGTATGGGAAAAGTGAAAAATCGGGGATGATGAAGTTATCTTTTAGACACTTAATTGTGCTTTTTATTCTATGATCCTTAAAGTTACCAATGAGGTAATGAAAACAATACATTATGTCAACACAAATAAGTTGTAGTTAGGTAATATATTATCAAAAAAAAACCATAAAAAGAGAAAAAGTTTTGAAAATGGGAAATCGGGTGTTTTATAACTTGTGACTTAGAAATTTTTCCTTCAAAAACTTTACTACTTCTTAAAGGATTAGTTTGGGAAATTTCTTAAGTATTTGGTTATAAGGCATGTGATATTGCGTGAGGACACGCAATCGTTTAGTTTGGGGAATTTTGATAAGTGTAAAATACACATATCCGTTAATACCTAAAATGACCCAATTAAACCCAAAACAGACTAAAAATGGCAAAAATATGCTTGTTTTTGTGTTTTGTATGTGCAGGTACGGATATATCAAAAATCACAAGAAAACCGTCAAGAACGGGCAAACCTGGACACGAGAAACGGAAGAGCACAAAAGAAGCCAGAGATGCAAAGCCAAAGTAGGAAAAGTCAAAAAGTCAAAGATGTGGTCAACTTTTGGTCAATCCTTAGTCAACAGAAGTCAAACCATAAAAGACAAAAACTCAAAATGTTTCAAAACAACCCTCCAAATTTCAAAAAGTTACACAATTGGTCCCTAAACCCTTAATGGGCCTTAAAACCCTAAAAACCTTACCCGGATCCAATAAACCAAAAACCTAGCCCAAAAGCCCAAATCATAAGCCCAATACCCTTTTATATAAACCACAGGGGCTCAAACTGCCAAATTCTAAAGTTGTTTTACACTATATCTTTGATAAACAATGACAAGGACGAGTTTTGCCAAATCTTCAAAGTGTAAAACGAATTTTACCAATTTCAGTTAAAAAAGAAAAAAAGGGCGCAAAGAAATGGTTACTATTCATCGTCCCTTCCAAGAGTTTACCCTCAGTCAAATCAAGGGGCTTTTCTCAATTAAGGGGTGATTTAGACAATTCATGGGATCGTTAACAAGATGGCAGGGTCAAATTTGTAATATCAAGGGCTTTCATTTGTCTAGCCAAGTAATCAAGCCACGCAAGGCTCTTTGATTCTGTCAAGAAAATAAAGGGGTGTTTGGATTTGCTTGTTTGACCTTTTTAAAGTTAAAGGTATTTTTAGAAGGCATTTTTGTTAGCTTTATTATTTATTTGATTAGGATATAAGTGGTTTGTACTGTCCCAGTTAACTCATAATCATTTTAAAGGCTTATGTAACTTGTTCTAGCACCAGGGGACAGTTTCCTTTTGATTTCACTTGTGAAAATTTGAACCAAGCCATCCAAGGCTTGGTTCTTGCTTGATTAGAACTTAGACTCACTCAAATAGAGTGTCTAAGTGCAGGATTACCTCTTAAGGTATCCTGCATTTGTGCTTGCCCCTTTGCCATTTGCATCAGCAGTGGTAACACTCAGTTACTACTGCTGGTCTTTGTAGGCCTTTAACTTAGCCTATGTTAACAGTTTTTACATCCTTCAAAATTATAGATTTACTTAAAATAGCTTAGTTTAGATTAAGTTCTATTTTTCATTATCTAGCTTAATTGTTAGGGTTAATTTACTCTTTAAAGTCATCAAAATTCCAAAAATACCAAAAACAGTAGTAACTTAGATTAGCTTTTAATTTTATAAGCTTAGCTTATTAGACCTGTTTTTATTACTTGAACTCATAGCTTATAAGAGGTTAGTTAATACTCCATAAGCTCAGCTTCTGTCTTGGGCTTATCGAGTATTAGAGTTTGGACTTATTTTTGAACTTTTGAGTTACCTACTTGGTTTAGCTTTTTAATCTCCTATTTCAGTTAGCTTAATGTGTTTTTAGCTCAAGTGGCTTTTCATTTTTAGCTTGTAGACATCATAAGCTTCATAGATTAGCTTTTAGTTTGTAATTTAAGTTTATATTGATGTATGTGCAAAGCTTTTTGTAAAAATAAGCAAAAGTGAGCTCAAAAGCTCACTTTTCAGTTGACAGATGCTTCAAAAGCTTAAGGCTTATTTTTTAGATTAGAGCTTATGTTGCCTTCATTAAAGTTGCTCACATTAGCTTGTTTTACAACTTTTGTTCTTTGAGTTTTGAAAAATAAAAAAAAATACAAAAAGGGGTGTCTGCCAACCTCGAACCCACGACCTCACCCACACAATACACACGTTTTACCACTTTGCTTCAATAGCTCATCCAATCATACCTTGCACAATTTAATAAATAACCTTGTTTTTCTTTTCCTTTTCTTATAAGTCGTACTTATTATAGCTTATTTAGGGCTTATTTGTTTAGCTTTTTCGTAGTTATTAATATTCTTAGTTTCCCGTTAACATTAAGACTTTCCCTGAATTTCTCATATTTTTTCCATTTAGTAGAATATTTTTAATCATTTTTTCTAAGGTTTAAATTTTCGAAAATACATAAAAAATAGAAAAAAGTTTTAGAAAAATACAAAAAAATAATTTTTAGTATTAGAATAAATACTTTTAGGTTTACAATCAGAAAAATCATTTTCAACACTTTTAGATTTTAGATTTTATTTTTAATCCTTTATTTTTAATTTTAAAAATACGATTTTAATTTTAAAAATAGTTAAAAAATAGTTTTCTGAGTTTTATATATTTTAGACTTTTTCTAAGTTTAAAAATCATTTCTTAATTTTTAAGGACATAATGTTGCTATTTTTTATGGATTAATTAGATAAAATAGTTTTTAATTCAATAAAAATTCAAAAATAATAAAAAAAATGTTTTTCTTTTTCTTAAAATTTTCTTTTGTCCTATTTTAGGTTTAAAATTTAGTTTGCATTTTTAGGAGTTAATTTTAGTGTATTTGCTTATTTGTCGCGTTTTATTTGCTCTCATTAATTAGTTTAAGTGTTTAATTGCTTTTAATTGTTCATTTTAATTATTGTTTTTATTTAGTAGTTATAGATACTCAAAAAATATCTTTTCTCTCATTCAAATCATAATCCAGCTAAAACAAATGTTCAATTTCCCACAAGTCGGTTGGGAAACGACCCGGGTGATCATATCCTTCCCGGTTAAATTATCGTATTATATACTATATATATCTTTTAGAGTGAGCTTTTCTCAAGGGAGACTTTAGGAAAGTTCTTAATTACTCTTTTGGAATATAATATATTTTATTGTGTATAAGACTACAATCAGTGCTACTAAATTCATTCCAGGATGTAGTCTTAGCACTAAGGCATTGCAGTATGGTATGGATAAGAAATTTCCATTGGGATGAAAAATAAGCTTTATAGAATGTAAGCTTTTGAGTAAGATTTTCATACCCCATTCTTTCCAATTCTGCAAAAATAGTAGTAGTAGGTAGACAATCTGTTCCTTCAGCATCATCCAACTTAAGATCACTCCTTATACTCGTCTCAGTGACGATTACCTTCTTTTTGTCTACTAGGGCTTCTATCTGACGCTCCCTATTAACTGTCTTAGCTTTAGCAAATGTCCAAAACTGTTCAATATAGGTAGTATAAATGGTGGGATTAACCGTTAACGCATATTGGACAGAATTTGTATTCAGAAAATCAATAATTTTCTCAAACCCATTTTTTTCTTCGGGTTTCTCCAAAAACGCAACCAAATTGTAAGTTTTAACAAACTTTAGGGTCGACATTGTGATGGGGTTTGATGATTAAAATAAAATTAAGTTAGGGTTTATGATTAGAGAGGATAACAAAGTGTAAAATCGAACAAATGAGTGATTGAAACCCTTAATCAAAGTATTTATGAAATCACCCTCAACAGCATTAACTGGAACTGGTAGGATTAAGTTAAGCCTAACAGTATTAACTAACCCAACAGTAGCAAGTTATGCCTAGCAGCATATATAAACTAATACAAGCAGCGGTAAATTAAGCCTAATAGCATTAACTTAAGCTTAGCAGCATTAAGTTTAAGCTTAGCAGCATTAACTTTAAGACACCAGTATTAACCCTAATTTTTTTCCAAAAAGCATTTCCATCATCAATTTTGATTCTCACAAGCTCTCTTTCTGTTTTTAATCTCTTAATATCTCTCATTTATTTTTCTCACCAATTCACTCTATCTGTTTTTATATCGCATAACTCTCTTTCTATTTTTCACCTTGTGGTATATCCTATATCATAACACGGGGTCGATTCTTGGATCTGGCTAGTTTCTAGAGAGAGAAACACTTGAGAGAGAATATCTTAGAGAGAGAAAGTGTTTTCTATGAAATGAAATAATAACTAGCTTGCCTCTTCCAAAGTTGGAAGAGGCTATATATAGTACTTACAATATACCGGGAATTCGTACCCGACTTAAAACCGAAAAACATACTATTAACTATTAAACTACGAGTTATAATAAATAGTAAAATACACGAGGTGACCGAGTCTTTTTCTAATATCTAACAGTGTTTCCCGATAAAGCTGGGAAATAGTCTGGTGAAGCCGGGGTATAGTCAGGAGTATTCGTAGAGGAAAAAGCATCCTCGATATAGGAATCATATAGGACGATAATAGGGTAGGTGGATGAAGACATCACTCTGTAACAACCCAGTGGGAATAACATAAGTTATTTATATAATAGTATAATAGTTATGTATCATTTACATACTATTCGGGAAATGCAGTGCCACGAAGGACTTTCTTGGATGGAAAAAGTAGTTATAGTTTAGGTTTTAACCTTGTTCTCTATAACCGAGGCTCTTGATACCAATCTGTAACACCCCCTTGTTTGACATATAGTAGCGGAAGCTAATTTGGGGTATTACTTCATGAATCAACAGTCATAATCATAAAAAACGACTCAAAAGAGACGTTTTGGAAAATTTAGTTATCATTCAATAATTATCAGAGTTTTACAAACAGAGGTCTCAAAATACATTGAAAACATAAAGTTTGAATGATAACAAGTTTGGACGTCCTCAAGTCCAATACCACTCAGTGCCATAAGTTGCTCAATTACCTGAGATAAACATGCTAAAAGGGTCAACACAACGGTTGAGTGAAATTCACAGTGTTTGAAATGTAATACTTGAATACAAGTCAATGTAATAGTAATAATTGCAACGAATACAATTATCATGGTAAACAATATTATATTATTGCACTAAGCTCATGACACCGAAGCCTTAAGATATTCATAAGTTATTGCCCTAGTGGATGCTTTGCCAAACACCCGGAGTTCCTCAAATGAAATGCGCCCGTATGGTAGTGCATTGTTGATAAGTGTGAAAATACATATCCGTTTTATATCAAAAATAGCCCTAAAAAGATAAAATTGTGCTTTAAATGCTTGAATATTGCTTGTTTTGTCTTTTTGATTGTGTAGGTACGGATATTGCAAAAATCTCAAGAAAATGGTCAAAACCAGACAAACATGGACACGGGAACGGAAGAGCACAAAAAGAGCCGGAAGTTTTCTACAAAAAGGTCAAAAGTCAACCCTCAGTCAACCATTGGTTAACATTTGGTCAACATAAAGTCAACTTATAAAAAGACAAAAATTCCAAAATTACCAAAACAGTCCTTCATAATTACCAAAATTACAAATTTGGTCCTTAACCTTAAACGGGTGTTAACCCTTATACATCTTTGGCCTGTTTCCCTTAAAACCTAAGCCTAAAGCCCACAAATCATGACCCAACTCCTTATATTAATAACCCATAAGCCCAGCCAAAACCCCCAAAACAAAAGAAAGTCAAACATCCTCTTTTATAAAGAAATTACGCGTGGGAAAACAGCTTTTCCTTTTACTATTCACCCATCGTTCCCGTTTATCCTCAAGTAAAATCAAAGGGCAAATGGTAATTAAGGACGCGTTTGGGTAATTCAAGGGATAAGGTACATAGTGGCAGGGTTAAATGTCATCAAAAGAATGCTATTGGTCCAAACCCAAAGGGAATCACACGTGGATTGTGAAGAAACACACGGGGAAGGATTTTTTTTACACTTAAGCTACTCACAAAACAAGCACAAGGTGTCACATCACGGATTGCCACGCTGGCAATCCGTGTGAGCTAAAGAGTGATCCTACGGACAAGATTGAGTATCCAATGATTGAGAGATAATGAAGGGCTAAGATGGATTCAAGAGGGGCGGGCTATGAGGACCTAGAAGCTTCAGTTGATGGCTATATAAAGCCTCATTCACTCACACAAGACGATCTTCTTAATCTTCTTTTCCTGCATTTTTAGTTAAAAAAAGCTTTATGTATTTTTAGTTTAAAATGTAATTTCCTTTTTCAAGTTCTTGTAATTTCCTTTGATCAAATATTGTAATCAGTTTTAAGTATCAATAAAATCACAATATAGTTTTCATAATCTGTTTTTCACTTACAAGCTCTTATTTCTTTCAAATATAAATGCTACTATTTCATAAGCTCATAATAAGCTCTCATAAGCTCTTTCAAGTCTCTAAGCTTGGAATTGAGCTCTAATAAGCCTTAATCTACTTAAAATTAAAATTAGCTTAAAAACCCTTGCTATTTGGATTTTGGACTTATAGAAGATGAGCTTAACATGGAAGAGCTCATATGGACTTATACTGGCTTATTTACAATAAGTCAAAGCTAGTAGATAGCTCATATGAGCCTTTGATGCCTTTGTTTAGCTAAGGCTTAAGTAAGTTTTCAGTTAAAGCTTAACTGTCTTAATTTTCTTTGTTAATAAGTTGCTTAATTGTTGCTTATCTTGCTTATTTGTACATAATTGATCTTCTACTTGCTTATTGATTATGTTTAAGTACTTGTTTTAGCTTAGTTTAGTATAGATCTAAAGTTTCTTCATAATCTGTCTTAAATATCATAAAAATAAACAAAATAAGTAGCATAATATAGCTTAGCAGTTCTGGCTTATTTACTTAGTGATAACTGCTTATTAGGATTAGTAAAAGTTGTTCATTATCTGATATTAAGGTTTTAATAAGTAGATCACAAATTAGCAAGCTTAATTAAGGCTTATGGATTTTAAAGGGGTGTTTGGCATAGCAGTACTAACCATAGGTTAGTACTGCTAGAGGCTACTTGGTCTTAGGATATTGTTTTTAGTTTCTCATCTAGGTGTGTTTAAGCTGTTTTCATAAGTTAGGTTAGAGTAAATTGAGATTTCATTAGTTAAAATAATAATAGACCAAATCTGTTAAGTTCTTTTGCTTTCATAGTGATTTTCATTTCTAGGATTAAACATTACTTGAATTGTTCTTAGGTTGGTATTAATTGAGTGTTAAAAATGGTTCCTAAGGTCTGCACTAAAAGGTTTTAAAAGTTATGGTTCAAAGGTGTCAACTGCATCAGCAGTCATTTTAGTAAAACAGTCATTTTCTAGTTTCATTTTAAGTAGGATTAAATAGGTTTTAGCTTTTGGTATTCAACATATAGGTAGCTTTTATCCCATAGTTTACAAGTGTGCAATTAGTTTTCAAAATATAGCTTAATTCATCATCTGTTTTAGCTTTCAAAATCAGCTGTTTTTCTTTTCATCTAAAAATCCAAAGACAGCATAAGCTGTCTGATTTGTCTGATTGGTTGAGCTTTTTCTATAAGCTCTCAATGTCCAAAATCCTTTCTAAAGGTATTTTCATAGAGTTTTTGATCTAAGCTTTCCAAAAAGCTAAGTCTCATCTTTTGAAGAACTTATTTGAGAGCTTAAATTTAAGCTCAAAAGTTAGCTTAAGGTCTGTTTGGTTTTAAGTTCCTATAAGTACTTATCTGAATTACTAGCTCTTGGCTTGTAGTTTTTTGCTTATTTCTTGGCTTGTAGCTCTTGTTTTTAAGTTTCTTTAAGTACTTAAGGTCTGTTAGGTTAGATATAGTTTATCAAATAGCTTAAGGTTTCATTAGTATAGCTTATGGTAGCTTTTGAGTCATTAAAATTTGAATAAAAACCAAAAATAGTAGTTAAGAGTTTTTGTCTAGTTTCAAACTTTTTCTTAGTTTATTTTAAGGCTTTTCAGATATAAGTATTTTCATTAAAAGTGTTTGTTATTAGCTTATTTACAACTTTGTTTTTTTGAGTTTTCAAAAATAAAAAAAATTGAAGAAAAAAAAAACTGTGCCTAGGACTCGAACCCTAGACCTCTCCCTCACAAACCCAAAGCTTTAACCATTGTGCTACAATAGCTCATCCGTTGAGCTTTGTGCACAATAAACCTTTATCACCTTTTTCATTTTCCTTTTCTTTTTTAAGCCGTAGCTTATCACGGCTTATTGAGGGCTTATTTGTTTAGCTACTAGTTTGTGTTCACTTTTCTTTTGTTCCTTATAGCTTCTAGGATTTTTCGTGAATTTTTGGTAATTTTCCCGTTATTTGTTTATTTTTAATCATTTTTCTTAGTTTTAATATTCTGAAAATCAATAAAAAATACAAAAATAATTTTTAAAAATACAAAAAAATAGTTTTTAGTTTTATAATTAATACTTTTAGGTTTATATGCATTAAAATCATTTTTACCATTTTTAGATTTCTATTTTCACTTTTAAGCTTTTAAATTTAATTTTAAAAATAGGATTTTAATTTTAAATATAGTTAAAAATAGTTTTTTGAGCTTTTACAATATTTTAGATTTTTCTAAAGTTAAAAATCATTTTTTAGAATTTTTAGGAATTTATTTGCTATTTTCTAGGATTTAAATAGATTAAATTAGTTTTTAATTCATAATAAATACAAAAATAATCAAAAAAAATAATTTTCTTTTTCTTAAAATTTTCTTTTGTCTTAATTTAGGTTTAGAAATTTTATTTGCATCCATAGGAGTTAATCTTGCCTTAGTTGCTTATTTGTCGCGTTTTCTTTGTTCCCGTTAATTGTTTTTGTGCATTAATTGCTTTTTGTTTGCTTATTTTAATTTGTTCAATTTTAGGATTTTAGAAAACAAACCATCTTTGAACCAATTCAAATCATTGTCCGAACAACAAACGTGGTCTCAATTTCATAAATCGTTGGGGAAACGACCCGGGAATCATACTTCCCGGTTAATATACGTATAATATATATATATATATATATTTATGAAGATTTTCCTTTCTACCTTTGTCCTCAAGGGTAGTTTGGTGATTTTCTTTCCTATTATATTTTATTATTACGTGTGTTGATTTACAAGCAATCAATTTTTGGCGCCGCTGCCCGGGACTTTGTGATTAAGATTCTCTCGTTTGAAGTTTGTCGATCGTGATTTGGAGAACCTTTCGTTTTCGAAAGTTACGCTTTTAAGAAAATCAAAAATTTAAAAAATTAAAAAAATAAAAAGTAAAAAATATTATTCTTTTCTTTTTAGTATAAGTAGAAGATTAAAAACAAAAAATACAAAAATATTTGCTCTTTCAATTTAAAAAGTTACAAAGTTGGTAAAAGAACACTAACAAATAATACCTTCAATTGAGGTATTATCATAATAAGTTCCAACTCGAATTTGAGATGTAAAAAAACCTTACCATTTGTGTCACTTACGTGATACGGTCACTTTAAAAATAAAAATTTTAAGGAGCTATGTGAAGTAAGTTTTGATTATTGGTTTTCAAGTGTTTTCTCGTTGTCCGTTTTTAAAATTTTATTGTGATAAACTTTAGAAAAAACCAAAATATTTTTTCATTATTTTTCTTTTTTTTTTCTTTAAATAGTGCAATGGCACTAGACGGTCTAATTTATTCATATCAAGTCACAATTCCAGACGTGGGAGAGGGAAACAAGTTTTAACATAGGCGATCCGGAGATATCGAACTATTGTTGCACCTATGGTTAGAATTTTACCATGAGGAGAGGAGCTCTCCGTGCCCCCCGGAAGGGTCGGAGAAGCTATTGTTTTACCAGAAATCAATGCCGATCATTTTGAGATTAAGACGAATTTGCTTCAGTTGGTTCAAGCTAACCCGTTTAACGGTCGTGAGAATGAGAATCCTCATGCTCATATCAATAGTTTCAAAAGGATTACTTCGACTTTACGATTTAGGAATGTGCCTAACGATGTGATTAAGCTTATGATGTTTCCATATTCGCTCGAGGGAGCCGCTAAAACTTGGTACGAGAAAGAACCACCAAACTCAATCTTGACTTGGGAGGATCTCGTTACCAAGTTCTTTTTAACCAATTTTCCCTCTTCGAAAACCACTCATTAAAAGGATCGAAATTCTCTGATTTACACACAATTTAAGGAAACTGTTAGTGAAGCATGGGGAACGATTTAAGGAGTTGCTTAGAGCATGCCCCCATCACGGATTTACGGAGTTAACTCAAGTTGATACCTTTTACAATGGTTTAAACGAAAATGAACAAGACTCCTTAATGCTGGGCGGGTGGAAATCTTTTGAGTAACACGGACTAGAGATGTTTTTAAAACATAATTGAGAATAAATCAAAAAGTTGTTATTCACGTAATAGATCAAATGCTTCTTGATGAATGTAGCTTCTAGTTTAAAATCGGATAGAGAATCGATAAGCTTGCAGGATCACTTTCGAACTAGTGAGATTTGTTTCTAAAAAAGTTGTCACTCTCGCTCCGGTTAAAAGCTCGGTTGAGAATCTTGTGCTTACTTGTGGTGCGTCGCTCATTCTTGGTATAATTGTTGGCTACCGATAACAATCAGGCTGTGTTTCTGCGACTAGGGTTTACAATCCAGTTACCTCCAACCGTTGTTAGTAAATCAAATGGCACCACCCGGTTTTGCTCTGGTAAAAACAATGGTAAAAATAGTTTAATCAGAATCTGGTAAGTGAATAATTATATCGGAGGTGAATATTTTTCTGGAATCCGGTTTTCAAAATCAAAATAATATGCTCCAAATTTTCAAAACAAGGATTATCAAAAACCAACCTTTCAAGCGTAATAATTCAAGTTCAACAAGAGATTTCAATTGATTGTTTCAAGATACAGAGGGAATATTGATCCGATGTTAGGAACATGCAAAATCAATCACTATTGAAAGGAGACCTTAAGAATGGAAATTCTAAACACGATACAATCTCAACAAGCCGTCATGATGACTCAACAAACCACTTTTCAAAAATAAATTTTGCAAAACATTGATTTGTGGATTGTTTCAAAACCATGCCTAACTTTGGGTACTCTTCCGCGTAACATAATCCCAACCCAAAGCGTATGGGGAGACGCAATCACTATCGAAGTGGTATTGTTACGAGGGACCCTCGTTCCTACAATCCTTCTCCTAAAGGTAGTGGAACAGAGAAAGAGCTGAGCAACGGATAAAGAGAAAAAATTACGGATAAGTACCGTCAAATCCCACCTCCAGTTAAGTTATCCCCCATTCTCTATTCTGGAACCCGATGTTTCGACTACTTTGCCTAAAACCACTCCCATTCCGGAACCTGATATTCCGAAGAATTTACCTAAGCCAAATATTCCATATCCTTCACGACGTGATGATCAAAAGTCCCGTGATAAAGCTTCGAATCAAATGGAGAAAGATCTTTCCAAAATCTTTCAGCATTTGCGCTTCGACATTAGTTTGCGGATGCTTTATTTTGATGCAGATTTTATCCTACGATTAAAGAGTTTGTCTCTAATGATAAGGAAAAGTTGCTTGAGTTAGTAAGATACCATACTAGAGAATTGCTCGGCAATGCATTTTTTGATTCTCTCAAACAAGCTTCCGAAAGCTTGGAGAATCCCGAACATGTTTCTTATTCCATGTAATTTTCCGGGAATGGATGTATGCCACGCCTTGGCCGATCTTGGTGCAAGCATAAATCTTATGCCTCTTTCTATTTGGAAAAAGCTTTCTTTGCCTGAACTTACACCAACTAGGATGACTTTAGAGTTAGCGGACCGATCAATTACTTATCCTAAAGGACTCGCCGAAGATGTTTTTGTCAAAGTTGGGAAATTTTATTTTACCTACGACTTTGTTGTTGTCGATTTCAAAGCTTAGCCTCGAGTAACTCCTAATTGGGAGATCTTCATAAGGATCGGAGCTTAGTGCTTTTAATTGATGTTTATGGAGCAGAAATACCCCTTCGGGTTGATAACAAAGCTGTCACTTTTCAATCTAGATCAAACAGAGATTATCCTCTACAAATGACCAGTCGGTTAAACGAATTGACATCATTGATGCAGTTTGTGAAGAGTATGCTCCGGAATTTCTAGGATTTCCTAATTCTTCGGGTGGCAATCCTACCCCGACGTCTGATCCGTTTACTTCCGAATTCATTTTGGAAGAAATTAAATCTTATCTTAAGGATGATTCGATCTTCACGGGAAATTGATCATGCGATTTCAATCGGGAGGAATAATTTGTTTGATGAAAAAACTGTTAAATAATGACGACCGTTTAAACTTCCTCCGATGGACCTTAAACAAAGTGAAGTGAACGAGGCAGGAAAATCTTTAATGAAGAGCCTTCGGAATTAGAATTAAACGATTTACCGTCTCACCTTTGAACTATGCTTTCTTGGAAGAAACGACAAGGTCAGTAATTATTGCAACGGTTTAAAAAATGATGAAAAAAGGTGCTCTTTTAAAGGTTGCTTAAATTCATAAAGGTCATTGCTTAGAAAATCACGACATCAAGGTTATCGACCCTTGTTTTTGTACCCACAAAATCTTGATGGAAGTGATTATAAAATCCTACGGTTCAAAGTTCAAAGACGCGTTAACCCAAAAATTATGAGGTAATAAAAAAGAGGTCCTAAAAATTCTTGATGCGGAATGAATAGTATCTTGAAGCCCATGGGTTAGTCAGTGCATTGTGTCCAAGGAAAGTGAAATAACATCGTTGCTAATGAAGAGGACTTGAATTAATTTCGAACGTTTACTTACCGGCTGGAGAGTTTGTATTCGACTATAGGAAATTCATTGATGGACTCAAAGATCATTTTCATTTCCGTTATGGATTCAGATGATAGAAAGCTTCGTGGATTAAGTTCTATTGTTTTCTAGGTGGATTTTCAGGGTATTTCACTACCAATAGACCTCAGGACCAGGAGAAAACTACTTTCACATGCCGTATGGAAATTCGCGTATCGACGATTGCCATATGGTTGTGTAATGCTTCGGTACTTTTCAACGGTGTATGATGGCCATATTATGATATGATCGAAAAGACATGGAAGTGTTTATGGATGAGTTTCCTCAGTTTTTGGGGATAGTTTTGCTTCGTGCTCTCCATTTTAGGAAAAGATGCTAAAACAGTGTGAGTACACGAATTTAGTCCTTAATTGGGAGAAGTGCATTTAGGTGTAGAGAAGGAATTGAGTTAGGCATAAACATTTCAAAAGTCGGGAATGAGTGGTCGATATCTAAAGTCGAGTATATCGTAAGTCCTCCCCGATACATTAAAGGTGTATGAGTTTCTTTAGGTATGCAGGTTTTTTATCGCCGATTTATCCAGATTTTTCTAAGAATTCCAGGAAAATGATACTTTGAGAATGAACACCGTTTGTGTTTTCTAAGGAATGTATTGTGCTTTTCAGATCTTAAAAAGAAGCTTACGAGCTCTAATCTTAGTTGTCCGGATGGAACCTACCTTTCGAACTCATGTGTGATGCAAGTGATTTCGCGATTGGTGCGGTTTTAGGACAACGAAAGATGAAGCCTTTTAAGCCTATAACTTATGCTCGAGGGCTTGACTGAAGATCAATTCATTATATACCACGGAAAAGGAAATGCTTGCCGTTGTGTATGCTTTTGAAAAGTTTTGGCCATATCTTGTCTTATCCAAAAGCATGTGTATAGGTACTGGCTTTAAAGTACCTTATGAACAAACAAAAACGCTAAGCGAGTTGCTTCCGGTGGTTCTTCTCTACAAGAATTTAATATCCATCGTGATAAAAAAGGAAGTGAGAATTGCGTCAGACCATTCATTAGTCTTGAGAATCCTCATAAGGATGTGTTAGAAAACAAAGACATAAATGAACATTTTCCTTTAGAAACTCTTGGAGTTATTTCTAGTGAAAATACTCATGGTTTGCGGACTATGCAAATTACCATGCGGGGGAATTTTATTATCAAAGGAATTGTCCAACTCAACCAAAAAAAAAGAGGAAGTTTTTTAGGACGTTAAACATATTTCTGGGTATGATCCTATTTTTTCGTACTTGTGAGGAATCAAATCATTTCAAAGGTGTGTGTGCATGGGCAAGCAGTCTGGAGATCCTCAAAGCTTTGCATGATGGACCCACCCGGGGTGGCATATAGTCCAATCTCACGCTCGAAAAGATTTGATGCGGTATCTTTTGGGACTATTATATCGAGATGCCCATACAATGATCAAATCTTGTGATACGTGTCAAAGACAAGGCAAAATTTCACAACGAGATGAGATGCCTCAAAAGTATCAAGTTGTGAAATTTTGATGTATGGAGGCGTCATTGATTTTATGGGACCATTTCGTCCTCAGAGGAATAAATAATCCTCGTAAGCCGTTGATTATCTTTTGAAATGGGGTTGACGGCAAAGGCTCCCAAAATGCTGCTAGAGTAGTAAGTAAGTTTTTAAAATCTCTTTTTGCAGATTTGGCACACTTTTAGAGCACTATATCTAAGCGGATCGATGGGCCCCATTTTTTGTAATGATAAGTTTGCAAAAGGTAATGTTAAGTATGGGGTACAATGTCTAGCTACCGCTTATCACCCTCAAACAAGGGGTCAAGTAGGAGAGTCCAATCGAGGTTTAAAACGTATTTTAGAAAGGTATGGTTGGAGAAATTCGTGCTCATGGTCTGACACATTGATGAAGCTTAGTGGGCCATTTCATATGCTTTAAGACACCGATTGGTTGTACGCCTTACAAGCTTGTTTATGGAAAGTCTTGCCATTTACCAATTGAGTTAGAGCATAAAGCATATTAGGCTTTGAAACATGCTAACTTCGATCTTAAAACCGCGGGTGATCACCGAAAGCTGCAACTTAATGAACTTAATGAGCTTCGTGTGCATGCTTATGGAGATTCTTTGATTTATAAAGAGAGGACGAAAAGCTTCACGACTCCCCAAAGATCAAAAACGCATTTCAATGTTGGTTGATCGAGTTTTACTCTTTACTCTCGTCTAAAAGATATTCTCTAGGAAAGCTTAAAAACTCGTTGGTCAGGACCTTTCACCATCACCAAAGTTTTTCCATACGGAACCATTGAGTTATCTCAACTGTGGTTATAAACTTTAAGGTGAATGGTCAATCGTTTGTGAGCATTTACTTCGGAGGGGACTTACCCAAGGAAGTCTGGATCTCCACAACTCTCCCTCAAGACGAAATAGAATTCTGGGATCGAGTCAAGCTAGGTGACTCCGGTTACAAAAACAAAGCGCCTTCGTGGGAGCACCATGTTTATTTTTCATTTTTATTTTTCTCTGTTGTTGTTAGAGGCTTTGTCTTTTCGTTCCTTGTGTTTTTGTTTGTTACTTGTGATTGTTTGCAGGATTGACCCAAATTTTTGAATGACTCTCGTAGTGAATGTTCGGTGTTTTGTCCCGCGTTCACTCGAGTTCTTGCCTTTTGCTTGCATTCGTTTGGCGGAAATCGTTTCCTAAAGTTATCTATCTAATTGGCTACATTTATCTTATAGCACCTTAATAAACGGCTAACTATTTTTGTGATACTTTCTCATGTTTGAGTTATACATTCGACCTTTTAGAGTTCTAGTGTATGAGGTTTTTAGTTTAGGCTAGAAAACATTGACGGACAATGTTTGATTTGAGTAGTGGGGTCAGTATATCTCTCGATATGATCTTGTTACTTTACCATTGTTCTACGTTACCCCGTTTGCCACAAATTTTCAAAATTTCAAAATATTAAAAAATTTAAAAATTTTCATAAAATAAGTGTTTTTGTCACAATTTTGACTTTCTTGCTGGGTAAGAATAAGAGTAAATTTTGACCCGATCGAGCGTGTTAAGCTCTAGCTTGTTCCTTAACTTTTAGGCTAAGTGTTCGCAAATTTGCGAAGAACGAAAAATGATAGGGTTAAGTATGAGTATGATGCTAAACAAGGATTATTTAAGAGCTCATGTATGTAACTTGTTGCTTTTTCTCCCATAAGCTCTTAACCGGATTAATATACGTGCTGTTTTTGGAGATTAAACTTAAGTCAACAATTTTTTATGTAATATATAGCAAAAATTTAGTCTTAGTTCAAATTTATACTTGAATTTTTCAAAAAGAAGTTTTCTCTAAATAAAAAAAAATTAAATGATGATAAAATAATAATAAAAATATAATAATAAAATATGTGGGCTGATAAAAGTTTATTACCTCTTGCCGGCTCACAACCGATGTGGTGGTCTTCTAAAGAAAAGCCCATAGTAAGAATAAAGATCCGAGACTGATAAAAGTTTATTGCATCTTGCCGGCTCACAACCGATGTTGCAGCCTTCTAAAAGGTCGAGGGTTACAATTGCATAAATGTCTAATATTAATTGAATTAATAAATAAATTTCTTTTTGTTAAATTCAAATATGCTTTTGCACTTTGACTATTCTATTTTATAAGCTATGAACATATGGGAAACCTGAGAGTTTTTGAAACCTAAGGTCCGTGAGTCCCGATACTAGTCTATGTGGGGTGTCAAAAGTCTGGTCACTTAACCGCAAGGTTGGGATGTGCCAAGATGAAAGTCACTACATGGGATGATCTCGCCTTCAAACTCGTTATTCTTAGGTGGAACGTAAAGCATAGTATGTTGCAAAAAGTTAATGCATGGTTGAAATTCAAGATAGCACACTCACTTAAGATATAATAAAAGTTGGGAGTGAAAAGTCCACAAGTTGCAAATATGAGTAGTGTTAGCATCTTTACTGATATTTAGCTATGATTTTGTTTTAAGCTTGGTTTGGATAAGTGAAAGGTCAGGGAAGATGAATTTATCCTTTTTGGGGCATTCTTGGATCGAAATGCGTCTTGTTCTATGATCCCTAATAGTTATGAAAATAACGAAAGTCGAAATAATCTCAGTTATATTATTAATAAAAAAATTGAAAAAGTTTTTGAAAAATAGGAAAAAGGGGTGTTTTATAACTTGTGATTTCTTAATTTTTCCCACAAAAGTCTTTGCTACTTTTCAAAGGCTTAGTTGGGAAAGTTTTGAGGTATTTGGTTATAAGGCATATAACATTGCGTGAGGACACGCAATCGCTTAGTTTGGAGAATTTTGATATGTGTGAAAACACATATCCGTTTTATATCAAAAATAGCCCTAAAAATATAAAATTGTGCTTTAAATGCTTGAATATTGCTTGTTTTGTCTTTATGATTGTGTAGGTACGGATATTGCAAAAATATCAAGAAAATGGTCAAAACCGGACAAACATGGACACGGGAACGGAAGAGCACACAAAGAGCCAAAAGTTTTCTACAAAAAAAGGTCAAAAGTCAACCCTCAGTCAACCATTGGTCAACATTTGGTCAACATAAAGTCAACTTATAAAAAGACAAAAATTCCAAAATTACCAAAATAGTCCTTCA
>BQNB010030160.1:0-10688 GCA_026074375.1 Tanacetum coccineum
CAAGTCTTATTAAACGACGTTGCGATCAAAATGTAGACCAAACCCATCTTTATGGAGGATTAGGCATTATAACCCGCGAGATGCACGGGTCTTATTTTCTCTAATAACATATTATACTAATAACACGACATAAATATATTTTATATGTCTTTCGCAATAAGACTCGAACATATAACAACCATTCACCAGTGTCAAATGTATCCGATTCAATTTTACACCGTGTCAAACGGGTTTAAGATAGATAGAATCTTAAGCCATCTGTATATTCTCCAAAAGTTGTCCAGCGAGCCCAATGTCAAAACTCCTTCAAAAGTAAAAACTTAAATATTTGTAAAAGGGTTAATGACATTTAATAGCAACGTACTTTCTAATTTGAGCCACTATAAGACACGAACCCAAAAAAGTACCACGTTAGTTCTTTTGACTAACGACCGTTTGTAATTAACTCAAAAATATGTTTTCTTTTTCTTTTCTAATTATTTTTTAAATTTTATTACTATTTAAAGTTTTTTGATTTTCTATAAACGCTTTTATTTGTTATTATTTAGAGTCATCTCTTGCACCGTTAGTCCTTTTGCTAAGTGTCTTTTTGACTAATGATTAATTAACTCAAAAAACTTTAAATAATAAGAAAATTTAAAAAATAATTAGAAAAGAAAAAGAAAACATATTTTTGAGTTAATTACAAACGGTCGTTAGTCAAAAAGACTAACGGTGCAAGAGATAACTCTAAAACGTATGATAATGAATCAGAATTTGAAAGTTGGATGAGTATTGTGGTACTTTTTTGGGTTCGTGTCTGCTAATGACTCAAATGGGAAAGTACGTTGTTATTAAATGCCATTAACCCAAGAAAATAGTAGAAAATCGACTTATAATCTCGAAAATTGGTATGTAATCTAATTAAATAATGAATGAAGTGAACTGATTAGGAGTGACTCAACACTCACTAGTCACCCTACTAGCTCTGCCCCTGATAACAAGTTCTTAAACCTATATTTTTTGTCAGGATAATGACCGTGGCTATCATGGACAAATACTTTCTTTAACATGCCAACCAAACACTTTTAATCAATGCTAAAGTTATCCTTCCTCTCCAAAATTCATCAAATAAACACATCTTAATTAAACATACTAATTAATCTAATTAATGTTATTTTTAAAATACTCATAATATAAAGAGTACATATTATTAATTGTACAAACTAAAAAAAATTCATACAATTTATATGCTAACAAGTTGATGGTACATATAGTTTTAAAAACCGGACTGGAACAACGGGTTAACTGAAAACCGGAGTCCCCACCGGTTTGGCTAGCCACTAAAAGCCGTCCGAAAATGAATTAAAGAGAACCCGTTGAAACCGATACAAACGGGTGAACCGGATCTCATCAAAATCTATTTCTCTGATTAATTATCATAGAGTATTCGCCACCGCAACGCAAAAATAATATAAATGTGAACATACACGACACAGCCAAAAAGACCATGCTTCTTTTTAAAATAAACAAACGCTTAAATCAATCCTTTATCCACGAGACTCACGATGCGTTGGACAGACATTGTCACACTTAATTACACACGCATGCCACGTAACCATTAATAATTGAGGAAATTGTGTTGCGTCAAAACCAAGAGGAAAAGTTTTACTTGCAGGCAGGGGCGGAGCCAGGATTTTCGGTTAAAGAAGGCCAGCCGCGATTAACGCTAAATATTATAGTGATAAGGGGGGCCGAAGGTAAAAACTAGTAGAAAACCGGCTTATAATATAAGTAAATAATGAATGAACTTGGTTGATTAGGGATGACTCAGCACCCGCTAATCACCCTACTAGCTCCGCCCCTGCTTGCAAGAAACCCACGTCAAACGTTGCGGGAATTATGACACAACAATTATTTTTCCCTAGCGGCACTTTGCTCTCACAACTTTTAAAAAGAGAGATTATGTAAGTGTGTATTGTGTGAGGTATGTTTAGGAGTATTTTTAATAATAAAAAAATAGAAAAATAAATTAAAAGAAGAAAAAGAAGATGTTACAGGCGTTAAAGAAATAATGAGAAAAATAATAAAAAGTGATAAAATTATGACGTGTAGTTAAGGTGACGATAAAATTTAATAAAAGAGGAATGCTAGATTCACACCTATTTTATAAAAAAAAAATCCACACCAATATGTGTCAAACTAATATAGGTAGTGAATAAAAGAAAGAGAAAATATGATTGAATGTGATTGATGTAAGTTATATGACACATGTGCATGTGAAAGTTTTTATGTGAATTGTAAGTGGATCTAGCATTGCTCTTAATAAAAACCAACCATCACTCCTCACACAATTCACATTTCCATCAATTACTCCTCAATTTTCTCCATTATTACTACATGCATTTCATCAATAATATTTTTTCACGCGGCGTGAGAGTGCACACCAATGTGGTTCATGATCTAATGCCTATTAGTGATGGCAGAGTTATCTCGTGAATTTCGGTTGCCTCATGCTACTATCACAAAAAACCTTTAAACCCATACACAAAATACATACATATCAATAGTAATACCTCCAGGACCACTATCTAAAAATAATACGTCACTCTTTTATGAACCTCTCTTTTTAAGTATTACATAGTTTTTTATATTTTTTCAGCTTAATGCTTTTAACTTATTAAATTTTATATTTTTTATTTCGTACTTTCAGTTTTTAATTTTTTAATATATAAAAAAAAGAAAAAACCAAAAAGACTTAATGGGGGTATTTTTAGTGTTTTAAAAAGTACCAATAATTCATCTTTTAATTAAAAAAAAGTTTTGTTAAACATTTCGGGTAAAGTGGAATATAAAGGGGAGAGGTTATAAAAATCTTCCAAAAATGACCGATACTCATGTTTTATTTTATTTATTTATTTATAAATTTGCTTGTAGTATATAACCGAAAATGTGGAATAAGAAATATAAAATTTGACTCGCCAAAAGTATTACCTTGAAAAATATACAAGATAAAAACTGAAAAAAAAACAATGTTGTACTTTTAATAAAGAAATTAAAAAAAGTGAATAAAAAGTAAAAAACATGTAGTAAATATAACTTAATAACAAAGCAATATGCTTAGGGGAATGTGTTTTTTTCGCGAACTCCAACACACAATATATGGAAATAGTAAATGAGGTTATCAGTCTGTTGCTAAGTTAGTCCTTCATGACTAACTTTGCAACAAGATGCTAACGAATGACTATTTTCGTAAAAAAATTTAAAAATAATTTACGAAAATAGTCATTGGGATTTTTGTTCATTTACAAAGTTAGTCTTAATGACTAACTTATTACTAGTTGGTTACGCGCGCATAGCGACGGTAATAGAAAATTTACTAACTCAACTCTTTACGCAATTTTCTACCCGCTTACAACACTTTAAATGTATGTGTTCGTTGTATGTGTTCGTTTGGGTTTCCCTCATTTGGGCCTCAATTGCGTGGCCACCTCAGCGCCAATATCATTTCATACAACACACATCAAACACCCTCACAACACCTCATCAGGACATCTTCTCTCTCTCCTCTTCATTTGGGCTCCCACCCACTCACAATTTTATTTTCTTTTTCATTTTTTCACCACAAATTAAAAATTCATTTTATTAAAATAAAATTAACAATACGGAAATAGAAAATACAATACGGAAATTAGAAAATACTTTAAATTCGATATCGTCTTCTAAAATTACTCCGCGGATAGTTTTGGGTGTGGACCAAATAATCCGCCATTAAAGTTTCTTCAGCGACATCACGTTCACGATTGATGTATCTACGCCATTCGAACTGCTTCCTTCATGTTGATCTTCTCGTTGTTAATCTCCATTATCATTTCGTACTCAGCTATGTCGTCGAGATCGGACGAATCGGAAAAGCTTGAGTCACTCATTTTTATAAAATGTAGATTGAATGTATTTGTGTGTGTTTAAAATGAAAAAATATGGGATATATATAGATAAAAAAAATTAATTTTAATAATTTTTTATACGTTATGCAACGGTTCTTTTTGGGTGGGGGGCCCACTTTTTCCAACGTTCGACTCAAGTCGTTTTGTGGCGAATTGGCCGGCGAAGAGGGGGGGTGTGGTGGCGAGGGCCGGCGAGGGGCGGCGAAGGGCCACCTCAGCCTCGGCGAGAGTGGTTCGCCGTTACACCGTTCCCTCTAAGTTAGTCCTTCATGATTAACTTTGCAACCAGATGCTAATGAATGATTATTTTCGTAAAAAGTTTTAAAAATAATTTACGAAAATAATCATTGGGATTTTCGTTCATTTACAAAGTTAGTCTTAATGACTAACTTATTATACGGAAATAATTTTTGAATTATCGTTCCGTTATAAAATTAGTCCCTAGCCAAACACAACATGTGATATATAAAGGTGATTAGATAACCGATTGGTATGTCGACTCACTTAAAATCAAACCATCACTCATTTCACGTTCCCACCACCAAAAATTACTCAATCCTCCCCATTATTACAAACATTTCATCAGTAATTATTTCTTTTCGGGCCCTTATCTTCTCTTTCATAATCTTAAAAAAAAAAAAAATCTCATCTCTCTCAATCATTCACACAGGTACATTATACATCAACATTTTGGTGTTAATTGCAGGTTTATGATTGGATTTATTTAGCTCTTGTTAAGTTACTACTACATCACTTTAGATTCATCTTTTGCTGACGTCATCAGGTTGCGATTGATCGTCTTAATTTTGCTATTTCTGTCAATTTTTATTTTAAGTTTGTTGAGTTGAGATCATGTGTTTTTTAATTCATTATTTTATTTAGCTTATCTGGTAGGTGTTGTTAACTTGCTTTTACTTGAGATTCACGTCATAAGGTGGTTTATTTTGCTAATTATAGTAGTTCGATTTGCTGTTTTTCTTGCTATTTGTGTAAATAAAAAATATTTTATTTTATTACATTAGATTAGTTTTTTAAGTTACTGAAATCATGTTCCCCCCCCCCCCCCCCCCCCCCCCCCCCCCCCCCCCCCCCCCCCCCCCCCCCCCCCCCCCCCCCCCCCGCCCCCCCCCCGTGTTTTCTAGGATGGTGTGCAGAGTTAAATTGTTGTGCTTAATTTTTGGGTGTGGTGTTAGCGTTGCATTGCATGCTTAGTTTGGTGGGTTGTTGGCGTATAAGCATTTCATGGCGATTGAGATATTGCATAGAGGCTGACATATTCTAAAATGATATCTGGATTTTTCTGTTCACTTTGTTCCTACGCACAAATATTTTTAAAACAACATATTCCAAGATTGGTTATTTTAATTTGCTAGCGTGGGGTCTATGTCATTTTAAGCTGAGTCAGTTTTAGGCTTTGTCTTACTATTGTAATGCTTGGTATAGGGTTAAATTGGGTATATATGCGCTAATATTCGGCCATTACCATAATATTATTATTACTAACTTTGATGTCCCAAATATAGCATAAGTGTACAAATTTAACTTTTCAATCAAGTTTTTTTTTTTGTTATTATACTTTGAACTTAAAATATTTTTCTTTCGTGATAACACTTAATTAGTTATATCGTTGTTATGTCACTTTAATTTTTTTTCTTCAGTGTTTTTTTTTTGTTAACCTATTTTCTTTTGAAAACAGTCTATCGTGTCTGTTGTTTATTGAATATAACTCTTTTAATTCTCTTTCTATGTAATGGCTGTGTGCTATTCAATATGCTATTTTATTGTGTATGAGATTCATCAACACTACAGATAATTCTAGTTTCAGAGGAGTTCTTTGTTCATCATTGTTTATTTCTTTTCTTGTATGACCTATGGCGTTCGGTTGCGTGCGCTGCAATTGACTTAGAGTCAGAGATCTGAGAAAGAAAATGTGTGCTCAGAAGCGTTTGTGCCGTAGTGACGGATATGATGAGGCTGACGTTGTATGAGTTATGGATATTGTATTTGAAAGTGAAAGGTACCGATGTGACAGGGTACAATCAACGATTCCAAGAACTAGCACTACTGTGTGTTAGAATGTTTCCTGAAGAAGCGGACAAGGTTGAAAGGTATGTCGGTGGGTTGCCCGACATGATTCAGGGAAGTGTTGTGGCATCGAAACCGAAAACCATGCAGGAGGCTACTGAAATGGCATCCGAACTGATGGATAAGAAAATCAACACTATCGCTGAAAGGCAGGCTGAAAACAAGCAGAAGTTTGATGACATTTCCAAGAACAACCAGAACCATCCACAGCAGAACAAAAGGCAGAACACAGGCAGGGCCTATGCTGCAGGGAACGGTGACAAGAGACCGTATGGAGGGCCTAAACCTCTATGTCCTAAGTGCAACTACCATCATGACGGTCCCTGTACACCAAGGTGCAATAACTGCAAGAAGATTGGCCATCTGGCCAGAGACTGTAGGAGCCGGCCTGCAACTGCCAACAACAACAATAACAACAACAACCGCAACAACAACAACTGAAGAGCCCAAGGGGCAAATACCAATGGCATTACTTGCTATGAGTGTGGAGCCCTGGGCCACTTCAAAAGGGACTACCCACACTGGAAGAACAAGAATCAGTGGAATGATAATGGTGTAGCCAGGGCTTATGCAGTGGGAGTTGAGGGGGAAAACCCAAACAACAATGTTGTGACGGGTACGTTTCTCCTAAACAACCGTTGTGCTTCCATATTATTTGATACTGGTGCTGATAGAAGTTTTGTATCTACTGCATTTAGTACCTTGATAGATATTATCCCCACTACACTAGATCATGGTTATGACGTTGAATTAGCTGACGGTAGGATAATTGGGGTAAATACGGTATTTCAAGGTTGTACGGTGAATTTTCTGAACCATCCGTTCCACATCGACCTTATGCCTGTAGAGATGGGTAGTTTTGATGTCATAATTGGCATGGACTGGTTAACGAAATACCACGCCGTTATTGATTGTGCTAAAAAGATCATTCGTATCTCCTTTAGGAATGAAATCTTAATTATTCGGGGTGACGGAAGCGGAAATGAACACAGGACTCGATTAAACATCATCTCGTGTACCAAAACCCAGAAGTATCTGCTAAACGGATGTGACGTCTTTTTGGCACATGTTACCGTCAAGAAGACTAAAGACAAGTCAAAGGAGAAGCAACTTGAAGATGTACCGATTGTCAAGGATTTTCCCGAAGTATTTCCCGAAGACTTGCCGGGTCTTCCACCCACCAGACAAGTAGAATTTCACATCGATTTAGTACCTGGTGCTGCACCTGTAGCACGGGCACCTTATCGATTGGCCCCATCTGAAATGAAAGAATTGGCGGATCAACTACAAGAGCTCTCTGACAAGGGCTTTATAAGACCTAGTTCCTCACCATGGGGAGCTCCGGTCCTATTCGTCAAGAAGAAAGATGGAACATTTCGGATGTGCATAGATTACCGGGAATTAAACAAACTAACGGTGAAGAACCGTTATCCGCTACCAAGAATTGATGACTTATTCGATCAACTTCAAGGGTCGAGTGTCTATTCCAAGATCGACCTGAGGTCGGGTTATCATCAGTTAAGGGTTCGTGAAGAAGACATACCGAAGACAGCTTTCAGGACTCGATATGGACATTATGAATTCCAAGTTATGCCATTTGGTTTGACCAACGCACCTGCTGTGTTTATGGACCTCATGAACCGGGTGTGCAAACCATATCTGGACAAATTCGTAATTGTCTTTATTGATGACATTTTGATCTATTCAAAGAACAAGCAAGAGCACGAGGGGCATCTGAAGCTAATATTGGAATTGTTGAAGAAGGAGGAGTTGTACGCAAAATTCTCTAAATGCGAATTTTGGATTCCAAAAGTACAGTTCCTCGGTCACGTGATAGACAATAAGGGTATTCACGTGGATCCTGCCAAGATTGAATCTATTAAAGATTGGGTATCTCCAAAGACTCCAACGGAGATTCGCCAGTTTTTAGGTCTTGCGGGATACTATCGAAGGTTCATTGAAGGATTTTCAAAAATTGCCAGATTTTTAAAATTTTTGCAGTAATCATCCATCTTTTCTTCCTTACTTTCTCTCTCTAACTTCTCTCTAAATTCTTCCAATATCTTCTCATCTTAATTTTCCTTGTTCAACATGAATGAAAGTGATTCAGGGGTAACCTACAATTGGTATCATTTCGCACACGGGGGGTTTAGTTTTTGTTTAGTTTTTAGTGGTTGTTTCGTTTGGTATTATTGTTTGTTGTTTCGGTTTTTGGTTTTTATTAAGCAAAGTATTTAGATTTGATCCTTGCTGATAAGCTTTTTCGTAGTGCATATTTCGTCGTGGCTAAAACAAACCAAGGACAAAAGATCATGGTGTTGGTCCCTCAATCGAACGATTGGACAACAAAGAGCATCAACTGGTGGGGGGGACGGCGTGTCTCAAGAACGAACTAGATCTCAATTAACGGATCGAACAAGAGTTTTTCCTGTTTTGGAATCGAATCTAGTATCTTCGGTTGCAAGGATCGATCGAGCTTACTCACTTCAAAGGATCGAACTAGAGTTTCGATCGAACGAGTGTTTTTAAGATTTGGATCGAACGAGTGTTCATTGTTTCGATCGAACGAGCTTCATCTTTGTTTGATCGAACGAGTGCATCTTCCATTACCATCGAACAAGCTCATTCGAACAAGCACCATCGAACAAGCTCATTCGAACAAGCACCATCGAACAAGCACAATCGAACGAGTAGTGTGTGTTTGAACCGAACAAGAGAACCGAACTAGTGAAATCACTTGTGGACCGAACTAGATAATCGAACTAGGGAAATCACTTGTGGAACGAACTAGAGAATCGAACTAGGGAAATCTCTCGTGGACCGAACTAAAGGACCGATCTAGTTGATTTTTTTCAAACCGAATAACAACCGAACTAGAACCGAATTAATAATTTTTGTTTTTACGGTTTTTTCTTGATTTTGTAAAATCCCGCGAAAGATACGATTCTTCTCTCGGTTTAAATCCAAGAATTGTAAAATCCCGTGAACATCAATTGTACTCAAACCACAACAACAATCACTTTACCTGCTTAAGATCCTACAAATCATTCTCACTTCATAATTCATCAATGACGACTCCAATTGCAACTTCCACAACTGACAGTCAAATGCACAACAACATAATGGCAGCAGGTTCAAGGGATCGTCCACCAATGCTTGCAACAGGACGATATGCACAATGGCGATCACGGTTCTTACGATACATTGATACAAGACCAAATGGTGATGCCTTACGAAAGTGCATTCTCACAGGTCCTTATATTCCAACAATGGTCACTACACCAGCTGTTCCGGCAACAGAGGATTCTCCAGAAGTTCCTGCAAAAACATCAGTCGAGACAGTTCTGAATATGACTCCTGAGAACAAAGCTCATTATGAATCTGAAAAAGAAGCGATTCATTTGATATTGACTGGAATTGGAGATGAAATCTACTCAACTGTTGATGCATGTCAGACAGCTCAAGAAATGTGGGAAGCCATCGAGAGGTTACAACAAGGTGAATCACTCAATATTCAAGATGTCAAGACAAACTTATTTTGGGAGTTTGGTCAATTCACCTCTCACGATGGAGAAACAATTGAGTCTTACTACACAAGATTCTACAAGATGATGAATGAAATGATCAGAAACAATTTGACAGTTGCAACGATGCAAGTCAATGTTCAATTTCTTCAACAACTTCAACCAGAATGGTCAAGATTTGTCACGATTGTGAAGCAACAACACAAGTTGGATGAAGTTTCATATCATAAGCTCTTTGACATTCTGAAACAATACCAAAAGGAAGTTAATGAACTCCGTGCTGAAAGAATGGCCAAGAATGCTAACCCATTAGCACTTGTTGCTACTGCTCAAACAATGCAAGATCCTTATTATCAAACACCAAAACATCACAAATCATATGCACCAACATCCAAAGCTTCACTTCCAACCAGATCTCATGCAACTACAAGATACAAAGGCAAAGAGATAGCCAAACCAATCACACCTCCATCTGAGTCAGCTTCTGAAGAAGATAGTGATCCTGAACAAGCTCAGAAGGATAAAGACATGCAGAAAAATTTGGCTCTCATTGCAAAGTACTTCAAGAAACTCTACAAACCTACCAACAACAACCTCAGAACTTCCTCAAACACCAGAAACAGGAATGTGGATACTACTCCAAGGTACAAGAATGACAATCAGACTGGACAGTTTGGGAATCAGAGGGCAGTAAATGTTGCTGGGGCTAGGGAAACTGTAAGTGGTCCAGTAGTGCAACAGTCTGGGATACAGTGTTTTAACTGCAAGGAATTTGGTCATTATGCTAAGGAATGCAGAAAGCCAAAGCGAGTTAAAGACTCCACGTATCATAAGGAAAAGATGTTGATGTGTAAACAAGTTGAGAAAGGTGTACAAATTCAAGTAGAGCAATCTGAATCCATTAGTAACACATGTGCAGTGGAAACAAGTGATAGTAATGTCATTCCTAACTCACCGAATATGTGTGTTAATGATATTCAGAATGACCAAAATGATGTAGAATGTAATGATGAGCGTGTTGCACTTGCTAATTTAAAACTTGATGTTGATGAAAATAAAAAGATTCAAAAGCAATTAAAGAAAGCAAATGCAACATTGACTCAAGAATTAACTGAGTGCAAATCTATTCTTGCGGAAACTAGTAGAACTCTAG
>BQNB010030160.1:13890-55121 GCA_026074375.1 Tanacetum coccineum
AGATTAAAAATGTAAGATTTATGTTAAATTCATGGCTATTTGTCAACTTTTACAAATAAATAATCTCTTTTAGCCTCGAATGCCAAAGTACTCTACTTCGCACATTTGTGACACTATTGCCGTTTTTTCAAGTTCTTTTGATATTTTTCAAATTATTATTCACACTTTGACGCACTAAAATAAAAATATCGATTCTACACAAGTTTTTCTTCACACTTTAAAAAGGTATGTATATTTTTTTTGAGTTTTAGTTGCATTTATAAGCGTGAACAAAGTTTAAAAAACAAAACATTAATCACACTTATAAATTAGGGCTGAGCAAAACCAACCGAAAACCAAACCGATAGACCGAGCCGAGCCGAACCGATCGAAACCGAACCGATCATTTTCGGTTCGGTTTTCAGTTTTGTATATTTATAGTTTTCGGTTTTGGTTTTGTCGGTTCGGTTTCGGTTCTGTTCAGGTTAAAACAAAAAAAAATACGCCTAAACTATCTATTCGATTCGGTTTTTGTCGGTTCGGTTCGGTTTTCGGTTTTTTTAGGTAAACTTCGGTTCGGTTTCGGTTCATGTTTTTCCTCAAACTCGATTTTCTGTTCGATTCGGTTTTGTCGGTTCGGTTTGGTTTTGCATCGATGCTCACTATAATTGTATTAAAGAAGAGTTCACGCTTACCATTTGTCCATACTTACAGGCATTAAAAGCTACAAACTGTGAGTTAAAAGCTACAAAACTGTAAGATGTAAGAGCATCCACAATGCATAAAACAAGAAAAGCTTTTTGCTAGTTTTATAAAGCTTTTGGAATAGCTTTTTTGCATTGTAGCATGAGTTTTTACAAATCTTTTTACAAATGACTTTACCAACATAAAGCTTTTACAAAAAGCTATTAGCCATTAGCGACTTATGCATTAAAGACATTCAATGCAAAAAGTCATAAAGACTTTTTTGTAGGGGTGAGCAAAAGAAACCGAAAAACCGACCGAAACTAGAAACATATGGTTCGGTTTTTAATTTTTCAAAAACCGAAAAATTTCGGTTCGGTTTTGGTTTTTGTCCAAAAACCGAACCGTAAAAACCAAAAAGCACAAATTACAAAGTTGATGTATTGAAAATACTCATTTTTTTAGAACGGTAAATTTTATTAAGAAAGCTAGCAAGAAGCTAGATTAGAAAAAATTACGTACAAATTGCGTTCAGCGGGTCATCAAGCCACGCTACCAGAATAACGTTGAAACTACTACACCTATTATTCACCCAAAGATAAGTTTGAAAAACAAAGTTGTCGAAGATCATTCCTTTAAGAGGCTTCTTCAAAGCAAATAAGGTCACATTTCTATACTTCCAAATGCTTCCAGGACAATTTTTTGTAACCTGCTAAGATTGAGATTGTTGAACCATGTCGACCAAGAAACAGGATCTTCAAAAACACGAACTTGAATGTTCCACCAACGACCAAGCATTTTAAATAGATTCGAGCAGCCAAAAAGTAAATGATTGCGGGATTCAATGCCAATACCACAATTAGGGCACAAGGGGCAGGGGATGTCTACACCTCTATTCGAGAGATTAAGCCTAGAAGGCAACCTATCAAGAAACATACGCCATATGAAGACATTGACCTTTATCGGAAGAATCTTGGACCATCTCGAAGTGGAGAGAGAGGAAGGAAGCACGTGTTGATCAATCCACTCTCTAGTCGACTTCACAGAAAAAAACTCCCGAACCATTTAAAGTCCAAGACCAACGATTACAAGACGGAGACAAAACCACTGAAGAGATAAGCTTCGTGATCTCGGTAAGTTGGGACTCTTCTATGCCAGATCTTGGAGGTCTTCTGAACGAGGCCGCTAGGTCACGACATTGAAGCTTATGAGCGACCAAAATATCTTTCTGAGATTCTAAGTTATATAACATATGGAAATTTTCTTTTAAAATGATATCTTCATACCACTTATCATGCCAAAACTGAGTACAATTACCATTGCCAATCACCAATTTGCAGTATTCAAGTAAGTCAATACCGATTTTAGATTGGCAATGGCTTTGAGCATACCAATCCAAATCGACCCGTGAGACGAAGACCTGAAAGAATTGGCGAGCGTTCCTTTGCTACCATGAACTACTTTGATAACATTATACCAAAGCCCAAAATGAGATGACATAAACCGCCAAATCCATTTGAAAAGCAAGGCAAGATTTAAAGCATATAGGCTATTTACACCGAGGCCACCTTTCTTCTTATGCGCCATCACTTGTCTCCAACTAACCCAAGAAATCTTACGTTCGTCCATATCTGCTCCCAAGAAAAAAGAGTGACGAAATCTCTCAAGACAAGAAAGGACGCCTTCAGGAGCTTTGAAAAGCGACATATAGTATGTTTGGATAGCACCGAGAACCGATTTAATGAGGCTGAGCCTACCCCTCACTGAAAGGGTTTTAGATTTCCATGTAGAGAGCTTGTTTTTTTACCTTTTGCACAACATCATTCCAAGCATCAATCCGGTTCATGTTAGCACCAACCTTAACTCCAAGGTAAACGAATGGGAGATTATTAGCAAGGCAACCATAATTAACAGCCAGCTCTTTGATATCAGCAAGACGAACACCAATATCATAAATACAACTTTTATGCACGTTAACTTTTAAACACGAGGCAAGAAAAAACCATTGCAACATCATCATAAGAACATTAACGTTTGAGTAAGATCACTTTCCAATAAACATAGCGTCATCGACGTAGAATAGATGAGAAATGGGAATATGATTTTCTTTGCCAATAAGAATAGGAGAAAACATACCTCTGTCGATGAGCCTTTGAAAAAAGACTTGAAGACTATCCATAACAAGAATGAAAAGGAAGGGGGATAACGGATCCCCTTGTCTCAACCCTCTAAGGAATAAGAACTCGTCCGTAGGTGAGCCGTTAACCAAAATCGAGGCTTTAGAAGAAGTGAGGCAGTCACGAATCCAACCTCTCCACTTTTCTCCAAAACCAATCTTTCCAAGGATGTCATCAAGGTGATCCCATCTAACCGAATCAAACGCTTTTTGAAAATCGACTTTGAACATTAACGCTTGCTCCTTTATGTACTTACACCATGAAATAATCTCATTGAGAATAAGGGGACCATCCGTAATTTGTCTCCCTTTTATGAAAGTCGATTGTTCAAGGCTAATAATATCGTTGATCACAAGACTTAGCCGATTAGCGAGGATTTTGCCAATAATTTTATATTGGCAACCAATCAAACTGATGGGGTGGAAGTCATTGAGATGCTTAGCGTCTAACACTTTTAGGATTAGGGCGATAAACGAGGAGTTGCAACCATTAGGGATAGTACTAGATTTGAAGAATTCCTTAACAGCGTTGATCACATCTCCGTCTACAATATACCAAAACCTTTTTAAAAATTCAAAAGTTAAGCCGTCTGGGCCGGGAGATTTATCAGAATCGCAATCCCAAACTGACTTTTTAATTTCCTCGTTAGAGACATCACTTTCCAATTCACTAGATTGAACGGAATCCAATTGATTTGGGAATTGGCCATCGAATGGGACACGTGTCCAATCTGGCTTTGAAAATTGGTTTGCAAAATGATTAAAGAATTCAGATTTGACCCGCCGCGGGTTATCAGTCCATTCGCCTTCAACTAGGATGCCTTTTATAGCAAGGTGTCTTCGTTTCTTGTTGACAATTCCATGGAAGAATTTAGAATTTTCATCCCCTTCAACAGCCCATGTAACTTTTGCTTTTTGAGCTGCGTCCATAGAAGCTTGTTGATCAATATAATTCAGTTCACGTATAGCTTTGGTACGGTTGGATAAGTCATCAGGAAGACTAATTCCTTTATCAAGCCGAAGATCTATTTCTATAATGGTATCTTGAAGACATTTACGATTGCACTCCTTGCTTATTTTCTTGTCTATACTCCACATTTTCAATTTTTGCTTCAAACTTTTAAGTTTGTTTTTAAGCAGTACCATAGCATTATTATCAGAAACATCATCATTTTTCCATGAGTCTTCGACTACAGCACGAAAATCATTATCCATAAACCATGAGTGAAATAGACGGAATGGCGTATGACCATAATCAACGTGAGTTTCTTTGAGAAGAATCGGTCTATGATCAGAAATATGACGATGTAAAATTAAACCCGTTAGATTAGGAAAAAGATCCACAATACCTTTAGAGACAAGGAACCGGTCCAACTTACTCATCTTACTTGCATGTTTATCCGACCACCGTAAAAGGATTTTCAGCCTAAAGGGATGTCAATCAGATTTGAATTAGCAATAAACATATTGAAATCGGCCGCGTTCAAAGCGTGAAAAGAGGATCCATATCGCTCCGAAGCATAACGAACCTCATTAAAATCCCCCATGACAACAACCTCACCAATTAATTTAAATTAGCCACAACCAAATATAAATGGTTTGAAACCGAAAAACCGAACCGCAAAAACCGAGAAACCGAAAAAACCGAACCTCCAAAAACTGAGCGGTTTCAGTTTTTGGTTTTATAAAAACCGAATATTTCGGTTCGGTTTCGGTTTTAGCCAAAAACCGACCCAAACCGAACCGTGCACACCCCTACTTTTTTGCATTGTGTATGCTTTAAGCTGTTAGTTATAGCTTTAATTTTTATAAAAGTGTTTAGTAACATAGTTTAATCTCTAATAATAAAAATGTAAAATGACATTGAAGAACATAAGTATATTATAAAATGTAAACAAAAAGCACAAATTACAAAGTTGATGTATTGAAAATGCTCATTAATATCTACATATACAATTTTACATACCCTAATTATTTTCAACATAAACTGGATTTAAAATTGACATAAAATTAGATCGTACGAATAGTAATATTTAAACAGAATTGTGTCATAGAATAACTAATTACTAATGATAAATATTTTATAAAAGATAGAAATTCTCATTTTTGAGAAGAATGAATGATTTTTTGAACTGTAAAAATGTGTTTAGAATTTTGAATAGAACATAATAAATGGATGTGTTTTGCTCACGTACATTCACATGGGCCATGGGTTATTGTGTAATTTCGTTAAGTAAAAAACTTCTCATATTTTAAACCCTTAAAGAAAAAGTGTTTTAGCTAGTAGTCTTTCAAAAAATAAAAATAAAGCTTCAATTTAGTTTATCAAATAAAGATTATTTTTGCTTGAAGCTATTTGTTTAAAATAAAAAGCTAATAGCTCAAAAAACCTTTTGAAAAGGAAATTGATTGACACGCTCATAAAATTGATTAGGATACTCAACGTACAAACATGTTTAAGCAGTTTATAGAGTAAACTACATCGTTCGTCCTTGTGGTTTGCGTTGACCGGAGCCTATGGTCATTTGACCGAAAAAAATGCACCATCCGTTAAGTGAAAAACGTTTTCTGTCGTTGGTCCCTCTCTTTAACGAACCTTAATAACGCTTGTTAACTGACCACACGTGATACCCACATAAGGGTATTTTGGTCATTTTACACTTAGACATCATCTTCCTCCTTTTACTCTATCTTCTTTACATCCATTAAGAAACATTTTCTTACTCACTTCCTGTTTTCTTCCATGTCTTTTTGTCTTTTTGTGTGTGGTTGTGATTTAGATTTAGGATGTGAAGATGGTTAATGGGATAATTATATGTATCGCAGATTTGTTGTGATGATTGGGCTATGTGTATTTTTGTGTTTGTATATATATACCAAGATGATGATAAATTTATGTAGTTGTATGTATCTGGTGTTTTTTAGTTGAATATGATGAAGTGTTTGAATGAAGGATAAAGATGACTTTTTTTCCCATTTATTTGCTAGTGTTTAAAAGAAAAGGAAAAAAAATTATGATGGTGCAAAAATACTAAATTTACCTCCGTGGTATCATTGTGGTCAGTTACAAGCGTTTATTAAGGTTGTTAGAGCGAGGGACCAACGAAAGATAGAGTTTCTATCTTATGGTCAACGGAGGGTGCATTTTTTCGGTAAGGGGACCATAGGCTCCGGTATAACGCATAACCAAAAGGACGAACGGTGTTTGTAGGTTTCTCGGTTTATATTTGCAGTACAACTACTTAATGCACATTTTAGAGTGTCCCATGTGTGAACATTGAGATTTTTGTTTACATTTTTGAGCTACAAAAGAGGTTGTTAGGTCGTTTTATGTTTTACACGATAGATTTTCCTTGGTACAATAATAATGTCTAGCTACTGTTTGTTTCCGGTCATAGGCATGTTCAGTAGGACTCACGGGTCCAATTGACTAGATCCAAATCTAATCCAAATGACATGGGTGCTACTATTGATACCCCGTGTCCCACTAAAAAGTACAAAAAAGGTACAAAGATTCATTTTGTATCCCTTTTTTACAGTGCAGCGCAGTTTTTTATCAGTTTCTGTTTCGTAATTTTTGACAGTTTCATACTTTTGACCTGTTAAACTTTATATTTTTCGTTCCGTTTTTTCCGTGTCACAGTTTTATAACATATATAAAATTATAAAAAAAATTAAAAATAAAAATAAAAATAAAAAAACATGAGGGTACAAATGGTTTTTTTGGAGGAGTATTTATATCATGAGCGAAATGACATTGCATGAGAACATGTTTAAAGTAGGTAAGTCCTAAGAATGCACCATGCAAACATCAAATCAACGAATTTTGGTCGTGATTATCGGCGAATCCAAATGGATAGTAATATTGGTACCCGGCTCATCTTTTTACACTACAATGCAGTTTTATATCATGTTCTGTTTCGTATTTTTTGACTGTTTCTTACTTTTGACTTGTTAAACTTTATAATTTTTATTCCGCACTTTCAATTTCATAGTTTTATAATATAACAAAATTATAAAAAAAAATTAAAAAGAAAAAAAACCAGAAAAATAAAGGGGATACAAATAGCTTTTTAAAAGGGTATGTATAACTTATCCCAATTCAAACAAGTTCATAAATTGATAGAAGATCTTTATCTCTTACGTAGTATTACATAAGAAATGTTTTAAGTAAGATGGTTTCTTATTATTTACACCACAATGTCAATTCATATGTACGAACGAAATGGTTGCAGCTTTTAATAACTAAGAGGAATGGGTATGGTGGTGATTTTGCTCGCCACTTCCTACGTGGCATTCGACAGTCCCATCGCCATGACACCCTTCCATTCGCCAACCCCTCACCAAATCAAACTTCGCTGGGTAGCCGATGTACAAAACGATAAAAAAAACTATACCGTTTAACAACGGATAGTTTTATAAATATATTTTTTATCCCCTCTTTTATTATATATATCCTCTTCAATTCATTTTCAAAACACACTAAAATCGTAAAAACATTCTAATTCTCTCAAAACACAAACAAGAAAATGTCTTAAATTCCAAATGAGCAGGGTATTTTACTAACCTTCTCAATCCCAACCCGTTATACCAACAAGAAAATGCCTCAAACCCGTCTTCACCATCGTCACAAAACTCAATTTCTTCCTCGTCATACCAACAATATCCTCATCTTGGTACGCAATATTCTTTGCCTCAAATGACATCCGAACACGTTTATCGTCAACAACAACAAGCTTTTCAAAACCACCAACTCAACAACTAATTCCAAAATCTCCAACATCAATGAAATGCGCCATTTCAAAATCTCCAACGACAAACACAAGCTTTTCAACAATCACAATCGCAACCACGATTCAAAGAACCACAACCACCAACAAAAGATATACGTATGGGCAAACGAATTGCGAAAAGAGCCACAGTGGATTTAGACGAGGACGACGAGGAGAAAGAGTAGGCCCGTCAGTGTTCACGTTGGACATGTGAAGAAGAAATTTTGCTATTTCAATGTTGGATTGAAAATTCCAAGAACAGCGAAATCGGAGCCGACCGAAACGAGGATTCGTTTTGGAGACATATTTTGCAAGATTTCAACAATAGTACAATTCATGGTTCTCGTACCAAGAATATGCTCACAGGTAAATTGACTAGGATAAACGGTGATTGCCAAAAGTTCAACGCTATTTACAAACATCTTGAACGTAAAAGCGGGGAAAATGAGGCTGATCATATCGAGACTGCAAAGATCAATTTTGCAGCTCAACAGGCAAAGGGGAGAAAGTTTTTGCTAGATCACGCGTGGCGTATTTTAAAAAATCACTCCAAATGGGACGCGCCGGAACTCCTTGATACGGATGATCACACCAAAATTTTCGGGCCTGATGTGAGACCTCGTCCAGCCGACAAAACTCGACCCGCAAAAAAGACCAAATCAGAAACGACGGAGAGCAACGGGAGAAGTGCATCGGGGTCTATATCAAATTCTTTATCTGAGGATTTAAGGCGCAAATTGCAAGCAACCTCATCTGCATACGAGGCAAAGAAAGAAAAAGAATTGGCATACACGGAGTGCAAAGAATTGGAGTTTCTCAAGATTGATCCCGATTCGTTGCCAGAACCCAACAAGCATTATCTGAAAGAAACAAGAAAAGATAATGGCAAAATATAGACAAGAGTGACCGGGTAAATTCTTGTTTTTTATTTATCATATGTTTTTTATTTGTCGTATTTTTTTCGTACTTTTTTTCAGTTTTGTATTTTATTTTTATTTTCGTATTTTTTATTTCTGTATTGTATTTTTATTTAAATGAAATGAGTTTAGTTTGTGTGAAAAAATGGAAAAAATAAAATAAAATTATGGGTGGTGGGCCCAAATGAGATGAGTGTGGGTGTGTTATGAGGGAGGGAGTATTTTAAGATGTTGTGTTGAAATGATGTGGCAGTGATGTGACGCTGGTGAGACCCAAATGACATGATTTTGCCAGCCATGATACCTAATGCTCTAAGAATATCAATTTACTTTTCGTAATTTAACACCACAAAATGGTGTTGTGTCATCATACTGAGATAACTTTAAGGATGAAGATGAACAAGTTGATAATGTAACTACAAGTTATCTGACATCAAAACTGATAGGGTGTATATGATACTAAAAACTTGTTGGAACAATTGAGAGAAATAGTAGTGGATGATGACTACGACCCATATGATGATATGTATGAAGGTCCGAAGTTCCTAACAATATACAAACTATATGTGATAATTTAGATATCAAAGTCCATGGTTGGAAGAAGAAATAAATTATGTTTGATGTAACATTGAGAGTCATTTGTAATCTAGTCATTACTGTACATTCCTTATGGATGTAGTTTGCCTATGTAATTTAATCACTTCCGATATTAATTTTAGGGTTTTATGTTTTAAATTGCGTTTTTCGCGTTTTTGACCAAACGGAACCCCGAAAACTCAAAATCTTTTCGTGTAAACTCAAGTTATCGATAATTTTATGCCTTAAGTCCAAAATTTTGTAATCATACTCATGCCCTCACCACTACCCACGAAATTTTAGCTTGTGGACAAGCTTGGACTTGAAATTAAATCATTTATGCTCCACTAACTAAAAATTTGAAAACTTACCATGCATGTGAAGGAAAATGGCAACTTTGTTGTCTAGTGACTTGCATGCATGCCATTTCTTACACACTAGGACCATTATTGGTGAGCCAAGACCAAGCCATGAGCTAAACTTAGAGCCAAAGTTGGCTTGAACAATTGTCCTCCCCTCCTTGGCTCATATAGCCGACGCCCACATGGACCTTAAGGACCTTGGTGCACAAAATTTGCTAGTCACTTGGTCACATGGTTCAAGTCTTAGCTCTATATAAGCATCACCCACTCACAACTTAGGGTTTATCATTCATTCCTTAGCCTCCCAAAATTTTTCTCTCTTCCTTTGGTGCTCCCCTAGCTCACGGCATATATACATACACATACCCAATCCATAACTTTGATTTTTAGCAAGATACAAGTATACCAAGATCATTTCCAAGACTATCTAAGGTTGTTTGAAACCTTAAACCTTCCATTTTCAAGAGTTCTCAAGATTATAAAATTAGGGTTTCTAATTTTATAAGTGGGTTTTATAGATCTAGTCATCTTGAGTATAGATCTTGTGATTCTCTACTTGTTTCTTCATTCTTGTAAGTATTTCTTGGTCATCTCTTGTTTCATTTCTTTTATTCTTATGAATATTGTTCAAGTTTAAGAATCCATGTGTTTGTGTTACTTTTTAAAAGAAATGATAAAAGTAACTTGACAACTTTTATAAAAATGGAAGTATTATGTTTGTTGTTTTATAAGTTATGGTGAGATGAGTTGAAAAGTGTGTTGCAACAATAGAAATGAAGGGGGTTTAGTTATATTAAGTATGTTTTTGTTAGTTGGATTGGTATGATCGGGATTAGGCTAGAATAGGCACCTAAATATACAAGCGTGGGCGTTCAGTAATGAATTTTTATTGGGGAGTATTTATAAAAGACATTTTCTTGAACCGAAGTAGTTTTTGAAGTTTTTGAGCGATCTAAAAATGTCTTCTTGGGGTAAAAGTAGTTTTTGAAGAGATTGTATTGAATAGATATTTTCACATAAATCGCACATTTAAAATCGGGACTTAAAAACGGCCGAGTTATAGCCAAAGAAACTGAAACATTTTTTGGCAAAAACCCCAATGGATAAGTGTGCTGATGTGAAATAGTAAAATGGTAATTCGGACAACTTTCGGAACATTTTTTAGACGTTCTAAACACTAACTAAACATATAGTAACACATATATCTAGATTAGCAATCATTTAGAAGACTCAAAAACCATATTTAAGAAAAGCGAAAAAAAGTTACCAAAAAAATAGTAAGTTTAGGTAAAAAGTTAGCGCATCGGACTTGTAAAAAAGCGATTATGGATAGTTAGGCATTTTAAAATCTGAAACTTTAACCAAATATAGGGACGTTATAACGTCTTGAAACTAAAAAACTTTTCCTAAAATTAGAAACATTCTAAAGTAGTATATTTTTGGTGATAAAACGCCAATCCTTGACAAAAAACTCACATAATTTTTATTTATTCATACTTTAGTTAAACAAACAAAGCACAAACACATATGGATGTCTTAATCTCTTGAAAGCGTGATCGTACAAGTTTATCGTTTAACTTTTGTTAAACCCAAAGATGCGTCATTTATTTAGATCGCGTGTAGGACCACTTGCTTAAGGTGAGTTCATAGCCCCATGTTTTTACCGATTTACAAATGCTTTATACTCCTGGGGAGAAACCAGTGTTGCTTTTAAAAATTAGACAGCAAGTTCTTAACGTGGAGTTTTACATGATTAATGAGTTGCCAACAGTTGCATACAGACCACTATATTGCCGTGAACTATCGGAATGAACCGTGGGGAGAGTCACTGGCGAGGCTGGCAATTGGAGTTGGAGTGGGGTTGCGCGTGGTGACGTGGGGGCGGGCGTGGTGTATCAACTTGGTTTGGGTGTATCAGTAGGCATAGGACAGGGAGAGTACAGTTATTGTATAGGTTGATGTGAGTTGTTTTGGAGTCAGGTTGATGTCACTCTTATGTGGTTTTGTGTGGATCGCATACAACATTAGGGCTAGCAGGAACAACGTATGGTGTGCAAGCAAGAGATTCAACACGACACTGGTCTACTAAGTCATTTCGATGTCGCTGTGGTGGTCTTTGGTTTGGACACCAGTTAAAGGGAAGGAATACTATGTGCATGAAATGATAGTCATGTTTCTAGCATGTGTCAATAAGCTTAGCGAAACATAAATACTTTTTATGTGAGAATGTTAATCTGTTATAGTAGTCGTATGCATTTTGAACTCTATTGGCCACTTTTGTATTAACTTAAAACCTATGAATTCACTAACATTATGTCTGACCGTTTTTAAACATGTTTCTCAGGTGCTAGCTTGCTTGATTCTTGATGCTAAATGGGTCAAATGTGCTATGTGACTTCGCCATACAAGACTTATCTATATTACATACATCGTTGATCCATTGTCAAACTTTGTTATGCTTCCGCTACATTTAACTCTCTTATGACCGGTTGTAAAACTTAAATTAGTTTTCTTTTATGCAACGAGTACACTTTTTCAAACGTCCATGATTAGTGGTCGTTCTTTATTGTTTTGTGTTCGGATTGTTATGACGTCACGCCCTCGGACACGTATTCCGTCCAGGCCCCGTCTGGGGGTGTGACGAATTAGTATCAGAGCCAAGGTTATAGAGAACTAGGTAGTTATACTAGGTTTGGTCTATAACAAGTATGTGATCATATGTGCGTCTATTTGTGCTTACGTATTAGCTATCCTTGGTAATATATATATATAAGATTCCTATATATACTTAATGCTATTATATATTGCTATATTTACCTTGCCATTCATTTCATCGTTTCTTTATGCCTTGCATGGTTTCATATAAAGGAGATTTATATAAACTTTTGCTTGTGCAGATCATGGCAGCTTCAGCTATTGCTATTTCTTTTGATTCTTCAGATGAGAGTGTGGGATCACCGCCCTCTCGGGTTATTCTTTTTGGTGATATTCCTACTGTTATTCCTTCTACTTCTGTGGTTGCTCCAGAGACTTCTACTATTGCTCTTGTTATTTCATCTGTCACTCCTATGGTTGAGACGACTCTTGTCGCTTCACCCACTGGATTGTGTGGCTTGGTTCCCCATTCGGGTTTCGATTCTGATTCACCAGATGAGATGTCTTTACCAGAGCACATTTCCTCCGCTACCATCTATTTCACCATTCTTATGCACCGATTCTCCTAAGGCTCCTGATTCTTCAGATGGACCACTATCGCAGGACCCTTGTGTTGCTACCATTGCTCGTTGGAGGAGCAGGGTAACAGCACGTCTGTAACACCCCCAAATAGGGTCGTAGCAGAATAATGAGTCCGGGAGCGTTACTTCATAGATCAATAGCACAAGATATGAGAACGACCTCTAAAAGAGTCGTTTAAAATATGATACATTAGATTTATTGAAATTTTTTAATACAAAGCGCAATGGCTTAAATTGTTCAACATTTGATAACAAATATTTTAGATCATAACAAAAATCCTAAGATGTAATGACTCCGAATCTTTTATGCATGACTCCCCAAAAGAGTATCCCTAATGTATCCTTAGCATCTCGTGCCTCATTGACCCGAGAAAACATGCTTTAAAATGTCAACATAAAGTTGATGAATTCATATGTTTATGTAAATATAATGTAAGACCGCAAGGTTTCCAAGTGTATGATAGTGCAACAGATGCAAACATCATGAAATGTAATCATGTTTCTCTAAGCTCATGACACTGAAGCTCGACATGTATGATTTGCAATATAAATTACCAACATTACCCTTGATGATGTCCTTGCCCGCAACATCTTAAATCCGACATGGTATATATCCGTTGGTTTACTCCGTGATACCAGTGAGAGCTACTCACCCGGATGGGGATGTCAATCCCAAATAGATCTATTTATAACATTCGCGCTCACACAAAGTAATTGACAGTTCAAGATAATGGGCATAGTGGGTTATCGCTACTTAGGCAAATAGGTAATCACGATAAAATGTACACTTGCGTCTAATTTATAAAACAATGCATGTTTCTCACCCCAAAAGTTGTAAATCATTGATATAGTAAAACATGGGGCTATGAACTCACCTTAGTAAGTTGTCCCCCATGAATGGTAATATACCCAAGTATGAAAAGTGAATCGCACCGTCAAATACCTAAGTAAATATGACCAGTCTTAGTCTACATGTTTAGGCTAACGACCTCACGTATAAACTATAATAATTTGCTAATTTATATATATACTGTTATCACTTGTATGGTGGTGTACACGTTTATTGTATTCGTTTTCCTCTTTTGCTCTTGGGAAGATGTATGACTATACACTTTTAAGTTTACAAGATGTTTAAATATTAATAATAAATACACCTATTTATCATTCGCGTGACTTTAGTTATATAAGTATCCGTATTATATCACGACTAGTCCGATACCATAAGTGTTTATTTAAATCACTTAATTATATAAAATACCCTTAGGTTTTCATTATTGGCAAAAACAGTCCTTATAGTTTAAAATACAATATTTACCGTTTACACCCCTGAGTTTCCATATTGATACATTAGTCCCTCCACTTTACCAAAATTACATTTTTGATCCTTATGAGTTCCAAACACTCCCTTAAGTTTAGAAGTGTCAAAAACAGTCCCTTAACTTTATAAAAAAATAATTTGATAGTTTTATACCCTCCAGTTTCTACTTTTACACTTTTAGCCCCCTATCTTGCAAAAGTTGTATTTTTAAGTCCAATTAAGATTTAAAAGTGACAAAAGGTTTATTTACGCTTATATAGGCTGTATAAAACTGTTTGGCTTGTAAATAAGCTCGGATGAGCTTATTTGAGTCCATTGGGCTCGTGGCCCATTTAACCAAACCCGTATACATACATTTGGCCCATTAAGGATTCCCAACTAGAATAGCTTATGATTTTAGCCTTAAATAAGTGTTGCAAACTTTAAATAAGCTGTTTCACAATATTGGCTTATCCCATAAGCCAATAAGCCACATTAGTGGGCTTTTAGGTACATTAAGGACTCGGCAAGGGTTTTGAGAGTGTGGGCTCATCCAACACAGGCCCATGAGCATTTAGGGTCTTCAGTAAGCCCATGAGTCCTATCCTAGCTTATAAATAAGCTGCTGGCCCACATAAGCACTTGCTATTGGGCTGATGGGCCCGTTAATGGCTCGTTAGGCCCAATAATGTTGTGTTAGGGTTTTTGTAACTTATCTCAACACATTCCAAACAACCCTAGTTCATATATACTATAGTGTGCGCATCTTTATCGAGCGAAACAAGTTGTTAAGTATTATGATTCGTGGTGTGTATGTGATTTCGTTTCTAAAACGTGTTACCAAGCCTCTCGGCTAAATCCTTACATGTGCATGTCATGTTTAAACGTTCAAGCTTATACACAAGATCTTTGTTACGTGCCTTATGGGTTCTAGTCTACCACACAAGTCATACATGTAATGTATACTAAGACGTGTACATGGGTTGTGCCATGCTAGGCACGACCCACGTTTAATTTGTTTAACATATGATAACCGTGCCCTATGACATATGAATAAAACGTGAAACTTAAATATAAATGTAGGCTAAGATACTTACAAGGGTCCTAGCTTCTTGAACGTGTGTGTCGTGTGGAAACTTGACTTGTATACCCTAAGCCTTAGTTTAAACCGAATCTTTCTTGCTTTCAAACCCTTAAACGTATAACCTTAGCTTATAGATTACTAGGTCATACCTTAGAACTTTTTGGTTGTGAGTTGTGGTGTCATGTTCGTGGTTTTGTTTCTCAGCTGTGGTGACCCAAACAAATAGAGCAACATGGATGGTTTTTGCTAGTGTGCCTTTAAGTGTGTAAGTGTGTAAACACTCTTGGTTGTAAGCCTTCCTATTTATAGAGAAAATATCTCTATACCACTTTCTAAAACCATGTCTCCTTTGCTAGAGAAGTGTAGTAGTTTAAGTACATGCTTAGGTAGTTTTTAGGGTAGTTTAGGCTTGATTAAGTACAACTATTAATGAATTGGTTGATGTACAAATTATGCAAGATTTTCTATGTTGGTTTATGTGGGTGACGATTTGCTAAAGGGAGGGAAACACAAGATACAAATCTCGTGTAAGATTTGTTAAGTACATGTCTTAATTAATCCTAGGTTGTATAAGATTTAGTTAAGATTTATGTGTAATACACAATGGTCTTTGTGTCGTGTGATATGAAGAGAAAACAAGACAAAGTTTGTTTGAGTTTAAGGTTTCCTTAACCTTAAACTAACTAAATATATATCCTTAAACTAACTATGGTAAACTAGGGGTTAAGGGTACATGTTGTAAGAGCTTATAAGATTTTGTAAGAGATCCTTCTAATCCTTATGACCTTTGGACGCCTAGGATTATGTTTAGGGTACTAATGATTTGACAATTTCTAGTTATATGGGATAATAGTGTACTTAAGGTGGTTAATAACCATAATATACACGGTTTGTCTCATGCTAATGTTATCACATATCATGCCCGGCCCTTGTAGGCTTAGTGACACAAAAACTATATAATTTTTGTATTTAGGGCGTAAAAGTGGGTATTGGTTTGAGTATAGATAGGTATAGGTACTTCCGGGTACGCCTAAATATATTTTTATTGCCAAACGTAAACGTTTTACGTAGCCAATAAAAATAAAATATGAAAACTTATAAATTATACTCCAAATAATTATATGACACTTGTTTGACGTAAACTTTTATTTGTTTGATGTCCGTTTATGTTGAATGATGGTTTTTAGTTTACACGATTTAACTATATGATTATAATTAAGAGCGAAAGCGTAAAACTCTATAAATAATTAGTGGTAATAATTGAGTCAGGAAATGACCTGAAAATGTAAAATGTTATAGTCTCCACCCGTTAGAAAAGCCTTGTCCTCAAGGCTCAAGTTTCAACACTTGACGAAGGTACGTGTTTAGTAAAGAAATGTGGATACTTCTTTTAAAATTGGTCTTCACGTTACCATGTAAACTCAAGACCTCTCCTTGAGTTCCATCAAACCTTGACAATTGGGATACGGCTTTGCTTCAATCGTTTGACCTCTCGATCCATGATCTATATGGGTTCCTCCATAAAACGATGCTTGTCATCAACGTGTAGTCCTTCCAACGGAATGGCTAATGGTTTGTCGGAATAACATTTCTTCAGGTTGGATACATGAAATGTATTGTGAACCTTGCTCAACTCTTGAGGAAGTTCAAGCTTGTAGGAAACGGATCCAACCTTTTCCAGTATCTTGAAAGGTCCAACATATCTAGGGTTTAACTTCCCCCATTTGCCAAAACGTACGACCCCTTTCAAAGGTGAAACTTTGAGCATAACTCTATCCCCAACCTAAAACTCCATCGGCTTATGCTTTAAGTCGGCGTAACTCTTTTGTCGGTCACGAGTGGCTTGCATTCTTTGTTTGATCTGGATGACCTTCTCAGTTGTCTCTTGGACCATTTCTAGAGCGGTAAGTTAAACTTGCCTGACCTCGGCCCAACAAACAGGTGAACAACACTTTCGACCGTAAAGTGCCTCGAAAGGTGCAGCCTTAATGCTAGCGTGATAACTGTTGTTGTAAGAAAACTCAACCAGTGGTAAATGTCTAACCCAACCATTTCCAAAGTCGATCACACAAGCACGTAGTATATCCTCGAGAGTTTGGATAGTTCTCTTGCTTTGTCCATCAATCTGCGGATGGTACGCAGTACTCATATCCAAGTTAGTACACAAAGCCTTCTGAAGTGACCTCTAGAAATTTGATGCGAATCTAGGGTCACGATCATAAATGATCAAGACAGGTATTCCATGCCTCGTGACTACCTCCTTTAGGTACATTCTTGCCAATTTATCCATGGAATCAGTCTCTCTCATCGGTGTAAAGATTGCAGACTTAGTAAGTCGGTTAACACTCACCCAAATGATGTCATATCCTTGCGATGACTTAGGAAGCTTCGTGACAAAATCCATTGTGATGTTATCTCACTTCCATTAGGGTATCTTGGGTTGTACCAACAAACCCGATGGCCTTTGGTATTCAGCTTTGACTTTAGCACACGTCAAACATTTTCTAACATAGGTGGCGATGTCGGCCTTCATATTGGGCCACCAATACAGCTTTTTCATGTCCTGGTACATCTTGTCAGAACCTGGATGGATGGAGTATTTTGATTTGTGGGACTCGTGCATGATCACTGTCCTTAAGTCACCATAACATGGCAACCAACTCCTGTCGTTTAAGCATAAGGTTCCGTCAGCGCGTGGTTCTAACTTTTCCTTCGGTACATCCTTCCTGATCATACCACCTACATCTTCGTTCTTGAGGTTCTCTGGTTTCTGTGCTTCTGTCTGAGCATTCAAGATTTGTTTGGAAAGATCCAAACCAATAGTCATCACCAAGGCTCAGACTCTTAATGGTTTAATTCGCTTTTTCCTGTTCAAAGCATCAGCAACAACATTTGCTTTCCCCGGGTGATAACGAATCTCACAATCGTAATCACTGAGCAACTCTAACCAATGACGTTGCCTCATATTCAATTCCTTTTGGTCAAATATATGTTGTAGACTTTTATGATCTGTGAACACCGTACACTTAGTTCCATACAAGTAGTGCCTCCAAATCTTTATAGCAAACACCACTGCACCAAGTTCCAAATCACGGGTAGTATAATTTTTCTCATGAATCTTCAGCTGTCGTGATGCATAAGCAATCACCTTCTCTTTTTGCATCAATACCGCACCCAATCCTTTATGTGACATATCACAATAAACAATAAAGTTCTCAACTCCTTGAGGGAGAGCTAAGATAGGTGCGCTACACAACTTTTGTTTCAATGTCTGAAAAGCTGCTTCTTGCTTGTCACCCCATTCAAAGGCGACTTTCTTCTGAGTGATTTTGGTCATTGGCTTAACGATTTTTGAAAATCCTTCAATGAATCTTCGGTAGTAACCGGCAAGACCTAAAAATTGACAAATATTTGTTGGATTCTTAGGAGATGCCCAATCTTTTATGGATTCGATCTTGGCAGGATCTACGTGAATGCCTTGACTATCAATCACGTGGCCGAGAAATTATAACTTAGGAATCTAAAATTCACATTTAGAGAATTTAGCGTACAGCTCCTCCTTCTTAAGAAATTCCAAAATTTCCTTAAGATGCTCTTCATGTTCTTTCTTGTTCTTTGAATAAATTAGTATATCATCGATAAAGACAATTACAAACTTATCCAAGTATGGTTTGCACACTCGGTTCATGAGGTCCATGAATACTGCAGGTGCATTTGTCAAACCAAATGGCATCACTTGGAACTCGTAATGACCATACCGAGTCCTAAATGTCGTCTTCAAAATATCTTCTTCATGTACTCAAAGCTGATGATAACCCGATCGCAAGTCTATCTTTGAATAAACAGTGGATCCTTGCAGTTGATCAAACAAATCATCAATCCTTGGGAGAGGATAACGATTCTTCACCATCAGTTTATTCAATTCTCGGTAGTCGATGCACATCTAGAATGATCCGTCCTTCTTTTTGACAAACAAGACCGGAGCTCCCCAAGGCGAGGAACTGGGTCTTATAAAGACTTGTCGGATAGTTCTTACAGTTGTTCCGACAACTCTTTCATTTCAGAAGGAGCTAATTAATAGGGTGCTCGTGTTACAGGTGCAGCACCCGGCATTAAATTGATTTGGAATTCCACTTGTCGAGTAGGTGGAAGACCCGGCAAATCTTCAGGAAATACTTCAGGAAAATCTCGAACGATTAGTACGTCCTCAAGTCGCTTCTCCCCTGACTTGTCTTTAGTCTCTTTCGTAGTAACATGTGCTAAAAAGACATGATGTCCTTTTAACAAATATTTATGAGTTTTGGTGCACGAAATGATGTTCAAACGAGTCTCGTTTCCCTGATTACTTTCGTCACCATGAACAATTAAGGTTTCATTTCCCCAGGGAATACGAACGATCTTCTCGACATAATCAATGAGAGCGTGGTACTTTGACAACCAATCCATACTGATTATGACGTCGAAGCTACCAAGTTCTACGGGCATTAAGTTGATGTTGAATGGATGGTCTAAGAGGTTTAATGTACAACCCTAGATGATAATCTTTATCCTAATTATTTTCCCGTCAGCTAATTCAACATCATAATAATGGTCTAATGTAGTTGGTATGATATCAATTAGGGAACTAAATGTAGTAGATGCAAAACTTCTATCAGCACCAGTATTAAATAAGATAGAAGCATACCAGTCGTTTAGAAGAAACGTACTCGTAACGACATTGGAGTCTGGGTTTGTTTCCGCATTGCCCACGACATAAACCTTAGATGGTGCATTTCCATTCCCACGCTGATTACCACAAATTCCATTCTTCAGCTTCGGGCAGTCTTTCTTGAAGTGCCCCTGAACACCACACTCATAATAAGTGACAGCATTCTGAGTTGTCCTGAAGTTCCCATGATTGTTATTATTACCGTTGGGACCAGAACTCCTACAGTCACGAGCCAGATGACCGATCTTCTTGCACTTATTACACCTGGGAGCACATGGACCTTTGTGGTGATAGTTGCATTTTGTACACAAGGGTAATGATCTCGTGTACTCCCTCTTCTCACCAGGCCCAGCAGTGTAAACCCTCCTAGTGTTCTGTCTCTTGTTTTGTTGTTGGTGCCCCTGATTGTTTCCAATATTAAACTTTAACTTCCTCTTCTACTCAACTTGCCTTTCAGTAATAGTGAGGACTTCTTGATCCATCTGATCATTGGCAAACTCAATTGCTTTCTTCATCGTCTTGGGTTGATATGACATTACATTTCCTCGAATCATATAAGGAAGTCCACCAACATATTTCTCAACTTCTTCTAATTCCTCATGGAACATCTTTCCACACATCAGTGTAAGCTCTTGAAAACGCAGAGTATAACTTGCGACATTAGTACCTTTTACTTTTAGGTTCCAGAGCTTAATTTCTAACTTATTGATTTCACCTATTGGGCAGTATTTGACTGTCATCATCTTCTTTAGTGCCTTCCAGTCCATAGCATAGGCGACATCCTGAATGACAGTCTTCGTGTGGGAGTTCCACCATGTTAGAGCATTTCCAAGGAAAGTGCATGTAGCAAACTTAACTTGGTTCTCTACAGTACAGTTGCTGATATGGAACACTGATTCCATCTTCTCGAACCATTGTGACAACACAACCACTCCTTCAGTGCCCTTAAAAGTAAGGGGCTTGTAATTCTAACAATCCTTATAGGTACACTTACGGGGAGTGCGTACAGTTCCTCTAATTCCAGTTTCAGAATTATGGCTTCCATCGCCATGACCATTAGTGCTATTTCGAAGAGTTTCATGATTAGCAAGTGCCGCAGACACTCTTGCTTTGATTAGCTATTCAATAGCAGCAGCTGTCATAGGGGTAGCAGCCGCAGTAGCAGCCCTTGCAGCAGCAGCAGCAACCCTTGCAGTAGTAGAGGATCTCCTTGGTGGCATATTGTTCTAAATCACAACAATATAAAATACGTGAGTTTTCATAAACATCACAACATGACATAGGTACAACATATATAACAAGATCACATCACACAGTAAGTACATAACATGACTGGGATTACAACACATAACCAAATTGAGATCGACATAACATAATACAACATATTATATATAACAAGATCACATCACACAGTGATTATATAACATGACTGGGATCACAATACATAACAGAATTAAGATCGACATGACATAATACAACACATCATATATAACTAGGAAAACATACATGATTGTCTGATACAAGAAATGAAAAATACAAATCCTACTACCGTGCTAGCTGGGTATAAAACCCATAATACTTAGCCGGCTAACATAATGATAGCTATGAATATGACATGAAAATGTAAACCTAGGCAGAACTACCAGCGCCCTCGGGATCATCTGCATGAGTCTGATCTCTAGCCTGAAGTGCCTGAATCTGTCCCAATGCCGCTGACAACTGTCCCTGTAGTGATGAAACCTGTGCAATCAATGTCATCATCAGTGACTCCTGTGAGGCGATACGGTAATCCTGCATCTGGGTATGAGTCCTATATGCTTGCAGTTCATAGTGAACTGCCAAACTCAACCTAACAGAATGTGCCCAAGCCTCTCGGGAAACAAGGGCCTCTCGATCCAACAGTCGTGCAGTCTCATAGTGAATCTGTCTATCCTCGACCAATCCATCAACACTCTAAAATAACTAAGTCTGTCTATCTTGAGTATCCTCTATCACAGCATAAACATCCTGTGTGTCCTGCTCCTGAACCGCAGCAAGCTCGGTCACTCTTGCATTGACCCCCTCGAGGGTCGTCAGTTCTACCTCCTCAATAGCCTCTGTTGGGTCTACCCAAACATCCCTAATGCCATAGCTGACCTCCTCGGCTCTCTGACGTCTGATCTTGGCATCCGTAGTGCTGATAAACCCATAATTCGCTCTATGACCTCCAGTAGGTCTAGGAGCAGCAGTCGAACTCTCATCCACCTCATACCTCGATGTGGGAGTAGTCGAACATAACCTCTTACGAGGTGGTAACTCGGCCTCAGGAACGTCCTCCCTATGATCGACCGGTAGTGGTATAAATAGTGAGACTAGTAGTGGTGGTAGTGGTGATGATGGTAACGGTAATGATGTGGGTACAGGTGGTGGTAAATGTAGTGATGATGGTGGAGGTGGTAGTGGTGGTAAGGGAATTTGAGATAGTGGAGGTGACCAAGGTGATAGTGGAGATGGTGGTGTAGGTACGGTAGTATACTCAGCAATACGTGCCTCCATGGATGGTGACATAGGTGGCTCAAGTCTGACACTCTTCCGTACCTTACGAAGATGTGTCTAAGCAAAAGGGACCTTAGTCTGAGGTGATATAGGTGTAGGTGCAAACTCATTAGTCTTAAATGCCTCTGTGTCCCTAGCTGAGGGAACAGGGTCGACAACAAGTACAACAAAAGACAAGAGCTAGGTGCTCCTCTTCCTCGTCATCATCCTCGTCCTTAAAGGGCTCCTCATCCTCGTCATCAGTATCATCATCATCGTCATCAGAGGGCTCATCATCATCATCTTCTCTATCAGCGGGATAATCAGCATGATCCTCCTCGAGGTCCTCCTCTAGATCCTTATCCAGATCAGAGTCTGCCATATAGCCTGGCGACAAGGCGATAGGTGAGGCATCAGCAGGTAGAGGCTGGTCCTCTAAGGGTGCCTCAGAATCGGATGGCACTAAGTACTCGGGGTACTCAGGCTTAGGTACGTATGGTACCTCAACCGGTGAAGGTGGGTGCTCAGGACCATGCACGTAATCGGGAGATGGTGGGTGCTCAGGTCCTGGCACATAGTCTGGAGATGGCGGGGCTACTGGCTGCCTAAGAAGTCCATTGTATTCGTATACGATGACTCATGGAGAACCTCCATGAGACAACTCCTCATTAGCTCCCCAAAAGACTCTCCCTGGCTCGGAATTAGTATAGACAGATGTGTAGGTGACTGTGGATGAAGAAGACATGACAGGATTTGTAACACTCAAACATAGTTTACATTAGTACATATATAAGACCCATAATAATATACTTAATATATTACAAACACGTATGTGGATCATGCAGCATCTAGTATAGTCAACTAATGCAATAAGTAATGTATAAGTGAATGTCTCATGAAAATCCCTTTGTATGATGCAATGTTTGAAAATGGTTATAGTCCAAGTAAAAACATTTGACCTGGTTCTCTATAACCTTGACTCTAGATACCAATCTTTAACACCCCCAAATAGGGTTGCAACGAAATAATGAGTCCGGGAGCGTTACTTCATAGATCAATAGCACAAGATATGAGAACGACCTCTAAAAGAGTCGTTTAAAATACGATACATTGGATTTATTGAAATTGTTTAATACAAAGCACAATGGCTTAAATTGTTCAACATTTGATAACAAAGATTTTAGATCATAACAAAAATCCCAAGATGTAATAACTCTGAATCTTTTATGCATGACTCCCCAAAAGAGTATCCCCAATGTATCCTTAGCACCTCGTGCCTCATTAACATGATAAAACATGCTTTAAAATGTCAACATAAAGTTGGTGAATTCATAGGTTTATGTAAATGTAATGTAGGACCGCAAGGTTTCCAAGTGTATGATAGTGCAACATATGCAAACATCATGAAATGTAATCACGTTTCCCTAAGCTCATGACACTAAAGCTCGACATGTATGATTTGCAATATAAATTGCCAACATTGCCCTTGATGATGTCCTAACCCGCAACATCTTAAATTCGACATGGTATACATCCGTTGGTTCACTCCGTGATACCAGTGAGAGCTACTCACTCGGATGGGGATGTCAATCCCAAATAGATCTATTTATAACATTCGCGCTCACACAAAGTAATTGACAGTTCATGATAATGAGCACAGTGGGTTATCGCTACTTAGGCAAATACGTAATCATGATAAAATGTACACTCTCGTCCAATTTGTAAAACAATGCATGTTTCTCACCCCAAAAGTTGTAAATCAAAAATATAGTAAAACACAGGGCTATGAACTCGCCTTAGTAAGTAATCCTCCGTGAATGGTAATATACCCAAGTATGGTAAGTGAATCGCACCGTCAAATACCTAAGTAAATATGGCCAGTCTTAGTCTGCAAGTTTAGGCTAACGACTTCATGTATAAACTACAATAATTTGCTAGTTTATATATATATTGTTATCACTTGTGTGGTGGTGTACACGTTTATTGTATTCGTTTTCCTCGTTTGCTCTTGGGAAGATGTTCGACTATAGACTTTTAAGTTTACAAGGTGTTTAAGTATTAATAATAAATACACCTATTTATTATTCGCTTGACTTTAGTTATATAAGTATCCGTATTATATCACGACTAGTCTGATACCATAAGTGTTTATTTAAATCACTTAATTATATAAAATACCCTTAGGTTTTCATTATTGGCAAAAACAGTCCTTATAGTTTAAAATAGAATATTTACCGTTTACACCCCTAAGTTTCCATGTTGATACGTTTAGTCCCTCCTATCTTGCAAAAGTTGCATTTTTAAGTCCAATTAAGATTTAAAAGTGACAAAAGGTTTCTTTAAGCTTATATAGGCTGTATGAAACTGTTTGGCTTGTAAATAAGCTCGGATGAGCTTATTTGAGTCTATTGGGCATGTGGCCCATTTAACCAAACCCGTATACATACATTTGGCCCATTAAGGGTTTCCAACTAGAATAGCTTATGATTTTAGCCTCAAATAAGTGTTGCAAACTTTAAATAAGTTGTTTCACAATATTGGCTTATCCCATAAGCCAATAAGCTATGGTAGTGGGCTTTTAGGCCCATTAAGGACTCGGCAAGGGTTTTGAGAGTGTGGGCTTATCCAACATAGGCCCATGAGCATTTAGGGTCTTCAATAAGCCCATGAGTCCTATCCTAGCTTATAAATAAGCTGTTGGCCCACATAAGCACTCGCTATTGGGCTGATGGGCCCGTTAGTGGCTCGTTAGGCCCAATAGTGTTGTGTTAGGGTTTTTGTAACTTATCTCGACACATTCCAAACAACCCTAGTTCGTATATACTATAGTGTACGCATCTTTATCGAGCGAAACAAGTTGTTAAGTATTATGATTCGTGGTGTGTATGTGATTTCGTTTCCAAAACGTGTTACCAAGCCTCTCGGCTAAATCCTTACGTGTGCATGTCATGTTTAAACGTTCAAGCTTATACACAAGATCTTTGTTACGTGCCTTATGGCTTCTAGTCCACCACACAAGTCATACATGTAATGTATATTAAGACGTGTACATGGGTTGTGCCATGCTAGGCACGACCCACGTTTAATTTGTTTAACATATGATAACCGTGCCCTATGACATATGAATAAAACGTGAAACTTAAATATGAACGTAGGCTAAGACACTTACAAGGGTCCTAGCTTCTTGAACGTGTGTGTCGTGTAGTCGTGTGGAAACTCGACTTGTATACCCCAAGCCTTAGTTTAAACCGAATCTTTCTTGCTTTCAAACCCTTAAACGTATAACCTTAGCTTATAGATTACTAGGTTATACCTTAGAACTCTTTGGTTGTGAGTTGTGGTGTCGTGTTCGTGGATTTGTGTCTCGGCTGTGGTGACCCGAACGAAGAGAGCAACACGGATGGTTTTTGCTAGTGTGCCTTTAAGTGTGTGAGTGTGTAAACACTCTTGGTTGTAAGCCTTCCTATTTATAGAGAAAATATCTCTATACCACTTTCTAAAACCATGTCTCCTTTGCTAGAGAAGTGGCAGTAGTTTAAGTACATTCTTAGGTGTTTTATTCAGGGTAGTTTAGGCCATGATTAAGTACAGTATAATAATTTGGGTTGATGCACAAGATTATGCAAAATTTTTTTATGTTGGTTTGTGTGGGTGACGATTTGCTAAAGGGAGGGAAACACAATATAAAAATCTTGTGTAAGATTTGTTAAGTACATATCTTAATTAATCTTAGGTTGTACAAAATTTAGTTAAGATTTGTGTGTAATACACAGTGGTCTTTGTGTCGTGTGATATAAAGAGAAAACAAGACAAAGTTGGTTTTGAGTTTAAGTTTCATACCCTTAAACTAACTAAACATATATCCTTAAACTAACTATGGTAAACTAGGGATTAAGGGTACATGTTGTAAGAGCTTGTAAGATTTTGTAAGAGATCCTCCTAATCCCTATGACCCTTGGACGCCTAGGATTATGTTTAGGGTACTAATGATTTGACAATTTCTAGTTATATGGGATAATGGTGTACTTAAGGTGGTTAATAACCATAGTATACAAAGTTTGTCTCATGCTAATGTTATCACATATCAGGCCCGGCCCTTGTAGGCTAAAAATAAACATAAAATTTACAAAAATATACACAATAGAATATTGAGTTTTATAAGTGTTGTTTAAGTAAAACAACTTAAAACTATATAATAAAAATATACGGTGTACAAACATAAACATATATATGATCATAAAGAACGAATAATAGGGCTTTCACGAACATAAATTAATGGAAAAGACTTTTGTTCATGTTCAACCATTTAACTATAAAAACGTAAAATATTGTTCATGTTCATTCATTTAATAAATTAACTTTTTACCAAACGTTTAATGAAATGTTAACCGAATGCTCAGTTCGATTACCGCCCTTGTCAGCAGTGCAACATACAATGACGTTTAAACGAGTGAATTACCAACTTGGCACGACCAATATTGTAAAATATCAAAACCAAAATTCCATGATACACCTTTTTAATGTTATGCCAAAAACATTTGCTATCCTTGAAAGCCGTTAAAAAATGAAAAATCGACAAAAAGTATTTAATATATAACCACTATACACATAGAATGCTAGTAGGCGTTCAATACAGTCGAATCTTGGGAGCCCAAAAAGAAGCGTAAGAATTATGGTTGTTACATTAAAAAGAAGCAATTAATGTGTCCGCTTGAAGTTGGTGTTTGTCTTTCAGCTTGCATCAGTAGTTTTATACGACCTAGTCAGATGGTACCATTGCTGCCTTGCTTATGTTCCGGTACTAAAAGAAATTATACATTTTAAATATGCGAATTTAAGACAACCTGATATTGTTCAAAACACTCAACGAACTTGGCAGGCAACCAGGTTTTTCATTTAGTAATTCCTGATTCTGCACTAATCTCACAAGTTGTGAATTGGTTGTTTATATTTCTTATTTTCGTCTTTTGTTATTCGATTTCTAAAATATACTCCTTTAAAGCACTAAATACGCTAAAAGGTTCTCTTGAACTATGTAAACCAACAAAACACATGTACACGATGGTTAAAGTAATGGTAGCAATCAAACAACCTACATGGCTGTCTTTAGGGGAGTGCAAGAGGTGCTATTGTACAGGGCCACACGCTTGACGAGGGCCACAAAATTTCATGCACTTGTATTATATATATACACAATATGATGCTGGAGTTAAATTTATTCATGCACTACCGATGCATATTTATTTTGTGTGTGTGTTCAACGGCCTATTTGTGATGATGGTACAGGGCCACCGAAATCCATGAGACGCCCCTGACAACCTATTATTATTTGCAACGAACTTATTATTCTTCTTATGCTAAATAAGTTAGAACTCATTCTTTTTAATCGTACTACAAAAGCATTACTATTTCATAACGAAGTTCGCCCCCCCTTAATCAGAAATCCTGTCTCCGCCCATGCTCGAATATGATTGTTTAGGTTTGACCTATATAAACGAACGACACGAGCATGTGATTATGTGTAGAAAGGTAAATGGAAAGAGTCCGATAGGGACGATGTCGGGTAAAAAAATGTAAGATGTAGAATTCATATCAAGTTAGGCTGTGATGTTCCAATGTAAGACTATATAAAGAAACTTAAGTAAAGTCTATTGTCTTTAGGAAAACCCGTAAGTAGTAAAAGTAAAGTTTGAAACGTACGAGATTAAACTTTCTAACTCTAATAAGTTGGACAAAGACCAACAACACGCAAGTTTTAGTGTATAGTCTATTCTAAGGCTGGACGGAGTGGAGGTGGGTTTGGCAAACTCACCTAGGTGAGTTTACAACTCACGCGCAAGTTGCCATGTCACCCTCCAAGCTCACCTTGCCACATTGGATTTGCTTGGTGAGTTAACACCGAAAAAACCCACCTTTTGGTGAGTTTCTCACCTCACGGTGAGTTTTATTTGTGGGCCCCTTTCTTTTTTATTAAGTGTATCTTAATTGGTTGTGAGTGTGTGTAGATATTTAGTGGGTATATTTTATATAAAGTGGGTATTTTAATGAAAGATGAGTTTTAGTGGTAAGGTGAGTTTTTATTACGTTTGAAAAGTGAGTTGTAAGCTGAGTTTTATTTGGAGAGAGAAAGCTGATGTGTCGCTGACGTGTTAGGTGAGTTTTGCCTCACCACTCCATCCAGCCTAAGTATTTGACATTTTTAAGTGGAGGACATTAAATATAAAAATGTGCTCATTTAAATAACGAGACCATAGCACCATGTTCTAATCAATGTTTTGAAACCCGGGGGTCAACCGGTTGAAAAAACGGATCAAATTAAACCGGGTTTCATGTTTTCGAAACCCGGTTAGACCCGCCAGGTTTGAAGTGACCCGGGTCAATTCGGTTTTCAAGACCCGGCCGGGTTTTGGGTTTTTCATGTTTTTTTACAAATAAAGCAACTTTTTTATATATTTGCGATGTAATTTTATTTGTTACATGTTATATTTGTTATTAAACTAGACGAGTATCCGTGCATAGCACCGGTAATTTCTAGCTGCAGATAATTAACGATATACGATATTGTGGTAAATATTTCTTATAACGTTCAAAATAAGCGTTTTTCTAACAAAAATATAAAGAATATCTGCAGAAAGTACCCGTAAGAGTTAAGAAGTGAAAGTGAGGGTATATTGAGAGATTATTTTTTGTTGTAAAATAACAATTGTGTGGGGAGATATGAAATGGTTTGTGTGGATTTATATGGTGGATGTGGTTACACATTTTTAATAATCATTATTTATAGTAATGATTTTTAACAGTTACACTTTTTAATAATTATTGAAGATCGTTACAATGATAAATTAAATGGGCTATTATAATGTTATAATGGTATTGATGACTGAATTTATTATTCAAATGTTGTTACAATTTATTATGTTTCATATAATAAAATTCAGTTTTCATTTCTTCCTAAAATACATTCAGTTTTCACTTTTCACATTCACATTCAAGAATTGTAGCAATATCCTTAGTATAGAAGTATAGATAGATAAAATCACAATATTTATTTCTTCCTTTTGCATTCTTTATTTAAACCGAGTCACAAATAAAAACAAAAAATAAAATAAAATTACATTACATATGATTCTTTAATAAAGTCAATATCATAAAAACTCTAATAGTACAACATATAATTTCGCTGGCTTTATTCTTTTCTTTTTGCTTTTTCACTCGTGGACCAGCTAGACCTTTTACTTTATGGCTTACAATAGTGGCGGCATTCGGTGGTAGAGGGGTTTGGTGGTGGTGGGTTTCGGTGTTGATGGAGTTACAATCATGGATGAGCTCATTGGTGGAAGTGAATGATTGTGTAGTGGTGGAGGAGTGGAGTTTATAGGCTTCATGAAACCCGTTATGCAAGGCTGCAAAGAAACCAACATATATATACACATTCTAAAAAATATAACATACTTTCATCATTAGGGTTTTGAGAAAAGAATGCATACCTTTTTTAAGGATTTAATCGTAGCCAATGTACCAACCTACAGAAACATGAATAAATTAGTATGAAAACATAGTAGAGATGGTTTACGATTATACTCATAACATGATCAACATCCCCACTCCACCCTATATAGAAGGATAACCACTATAAGTTAAACCATAATCCATGGTTCCTTTCAAATACTGAAATACTCGACCCAGAGCTTGCCAATGTAGAGCACTGGGATTGCTAGTGTACCTACTAAGCTTTCCTACAGCAAAAGCTATATCTGGCCTAGTGATAATCATGGCATACATAAGACATCCAATAGCTCTAAAGTATTCTAACTGAGACACTAGAGTTCCTTTATTAGGTCAAAACCTCATAGTAGGATCTACAGGAGTACAAACAGGAGAACAATTAGCAAAGTTAAACTTTGTCAGTATCTTCTCAATATAATGAGATTGAGAAATAGAGATACCATTGTTTCCTCGTTTAATTCTAATACCAAGAATCACCTCAGCCTCCCCCAGATCTTTCATATCAAAATTAGATGACAAGAATTCCTTTGTCTTATTAACTTGATCTTGGTCAGTACCAAAGATCAACATGTCATCCACATATAAGCAAATTATTACTCCTTTACCAGAAGCATCAAATTTACTATACACACACTTGTCAGCTTGGTTTAATGAAAAACCATTAGACAACACCACATCATCAAAGAAAAAGGACCACTCGTTTGGCCTTCAATCACTAAGGATGGAGTAACAAGGCATAATAGATATATTGAACTGACTCCCAATCCCCGCTGAAGCCATTCAAGCTGATTGTGATATCAAAGCAATTAATATCATTCTCCAAGGCCTTCCAACTGAAATTTATGCTCTTGTGAGTCAACACCGTGTAGCAAAAGATCTTTAGGAGAAGATTAAACCTGCAAATGCAAGTAACGTGTTAAACAAAACAAGACACGAGAATGTAAGCTGTAGAATCTGAATTTCGATAAGTTCACTTACAAGAAAGGAGTCGTTACATGAGTACTACTTGAGGTTCACTCTGTTACTCAATGATATGAACATCTACAAGATGCCATTGGAGCAATTTCAAGTTAACACCAAGTTTTTAAACACTCTTCCTGATGAATGGAGCAAATTTGTTACTGATGTTAAATTGGTCAAAGACTTGCATACTACCAATGTTGATCAGCTTCATGCTTACCTGCAACAACACGAAAGACATGCATCAAAAGGTTCTTAATTTTATGCATCTTGATTCTACACTTGATTGTTAAGGATTCGTATGAATGATCATGGAGCCTACAGTCAACTTATCAATCTCATCTACACACTCTCCCGAACTCTTAACTTCAACATCATGTTTCACCATATCCGTCTTCACAGTTTGTAACACCTTATCAGACTCAACAATTCACAACCAGTCAATCAACACCTCTTTCAATCACTTATCCATCAAATGAGTACCAATCCTCAGTTCACCACAACGTTTATTCTCTACAATCATCCATCCCATAATTGGAATATGCTCCCACAACTTACCAACATCAACAATCTGAATTTTCCCAACCAGACTCCGGTCTAATTGTTCCAGTGTTCCAGAAAGGGGATGATCCAATTGATGCGATCAATCACATGATGTCATTCTTAACTGCTGTTGTCACATCCCGGTATCCTACTACCAACAATCAGCTAAGGACTTCATCAAACCCTCGTCAACAAGCTACCATCTATGATGGAAAAGTAACTGTGCAACCTGTTCAGGGGAGACAAACTACTTATGCTGCTGGAACAACGAGAAAATACACTCCTAGAGCAAGTGGAAGCAACACAGGGAAACAACGGACTATCATCTGTTACAACTACAAAAGGGAGGGTCATATTTCTAAGCAGTGTACTATGCCCAAGAGAAAAAGGGATGAAACGTGGTTCAATGATAAAGTGTTGCTGGTTCAAGCTCAAGCAAGTGGTCAAGTTTTAACAGAGGAAGAAATAGCATTTTTGGCAGATTCCTGACATTCAAACCTCTCAGACTGTCATTACCCACAATGCTGCTTATCAAGCCGATGATCTGGATGCCTATGACTCTGATTGTGATGAACTTAACTCAGCCAAGATTGCTCTCATGGCGAATCTTTCCAGGAATGGCTCAGATGCACTCACTGAGGTACACAATCCGGATAATCTGGCCTATGATTTAATCAATCAAAGTGAGCAGATAATGACGTCTTCTGAACAGTCTAATGATGTGAATCAGACAGAAACTGAAATAACCAGTGATAGCAATATCATTCCTTATTCTCAGTATCTGAGTGAAACACAACAGGAAACTGTCCAGAATTCTAACTCTTCTGCTCAACAAGATGTCCTGATATTATCTATGTTTGAACAATTAAATACCCAAGTGATGCACTGCACCAATGTTAATCTGGAATATAAAAGTGCCAATAAAGCTTTGACTACCGAGCTTGACAGATATAAAGAAGAGGTTAAAGATTTGAAAGAAATGCAAAATGTTGAGAACAGTTTTTCAGGATCAAATGAACAGTATGCCGAGATTGAACGTCTTAAGCAAACTCTTTCTGAACAAGTGCAAGAAAAGGATTCTTTAATGAAAACAGTTTCTGATCTCAAAAATGATTTAAAAATGGAAGAAAACAGAAATATTGATAGAGAAATTGCTTTAGAAAAGAAAATTAAGCAACTTGATAATATCATTTTCAAAAGAGGTCAATCTGCGCAAACTGTTCATATGATGACTAAATCCAAAATTTGTTATGATCATTCCACAAAACAAGCTATCGGTTTTGAAAAACCTTTCTATCTGAAGAAAGTTCGGGAGTCAAAGCCAAAACTGTATGACGGGAATGTCATTCTTAAAATGGATACTATTGTGATTCCTGATTCTGATGAGACATTAATGCTTTGTGAAGAGAGTCGTTCAAAAATGCTTTTGAAAGAACAAGATCCAATGGTTGTAAAAAATAAAGTGAACACTAAACCCATTAATTATGTTGTTCTTAATAACGATTACAACAAACGATTTGTTTGACAATCTGATTTATATAGTGAACATGCCTATTTGGGAAAGCGACTTCGTCCACTTTTTAGAACCCATCTCTTCTTCTACAACCAATAAAGTTACGGTCCAAAAGAACTTCCTAACGGTGAGTAATGGTGAATACTAGCTGGAAAGAGCTTAAACCCATCTTACTGCTTTGATCAGGGTTGTCAAAGAAATAACCACTGCCACATGCTATCACTGAGGGCACGTGGAGGGTTGAACATACAAAGCTTATTTTTCGAGTATTAAATTATTCCTTATAAAAGAATTAAAAGAATATCCTTCAATAAATTCAATCAATACTTGGTTGAATGAACTTGCCGATGTCCAAAATGTCCTTTTATCAAATGGAACTGTTTCGTACAAATCGCTTGAGTCAGAAACTTCGAATGGTTAAAATGAATCAAGTTTTGAGTGAAAATGAACGACATCTTGCATAAGCCCATTTATCAGATATTGTAAAAACTGTGTGAATTTGTCTGTGGAATAAATGGTTTAGAAACTGTTAATGATGTCAAAAGTGACTCGAACCAAGACTGAGCGCGTCTCACAAAAATGATGTTGTTGATAAAGAAACTTACTATAAACTTTGTACGAGTTTACAACTCTTGAAACAAACATTGCATCACTTTGGGAAAGCCCGATTCACAACTTCTAATCAGACGAAATTATTTCAACAGACAAACAATGTTTTTAGATCAAAATGCTCCCAAGTTTTACTCAGTTTGTTGATTAAGTGAATGAGAGCTCAGTCACAAGAGAAAAGACACAGTCCATTGTCAAGTTTTGTAGAAGAGCAAATTAAGCCCCTTCAAAGACAAGGGATGATAGTAAAGTCCAAAATGGACATGGAAGAAATTGCGAGACTCCTAACAATGAATGGAACAGAAATTGAACAAAAACTTGTATGCTGAGAATAGCATTGAAACCAGACTTATCATAACAACTTTATGACTCGATTAAACCAACACGTGTTCAATCAAAGAAACAATGGTGATGCGTATAAATTCAAACAATTGAATATAAAGACTGGGGAAACTTCTATTTAAATGCAAAACGTTCGAGGAACAGAGTGTTTGGTCATAAGCAGCCCCTAAAAAATTTGAGTCAAGGAAACTTAAAGGAAAAAGCGTCGATAAGGAGGCTATTGAGACACACTAAATTGATCCAAAAGCTGTCCTAAGGCAAAGTGGAACCAATCACAGCCTAATCATGTTGAATAAAAGGACTGCTCACTCCTCCTATATTAAGCACACTCAGGAAGAAGCTTTTCGTCCTTAGGGATATAGTCGAACATGTAAAAGCGAATTATCCTCAAGATTCAACTTTTTTAGAGTTTGCCATTTAGTAGACTAAAGTCATTTCCAGGATTGCTTTCTCACACATAAGTCAGGAGCCTTGCCTATGCATCGAACAATTTCTTGATCCATCAATTAGTACGGTCACACCGAGGAAAAGGACAAGAAAGTTAGTGTTTTGCCGCGAATCACTCACGATCCGACTGAGAAAGAAAACCCACAAAAACCAGACTCTACTTCAAACATAGATTTTCTAACAAGCGTGTGTTGCATTCTACAGGAGTAAGACTTTCTACTAGTGCTAGCGGATCACAGCCTTCCAGGCAATATCAGGAATTTATATCGATTCAGCAAACACCAAGTAGTAATTCGAAGAATAAAGTAGAAGCTCACCCTAGGAACGTTAAATCTAGTTTGAATAAAAAGAATGGTACTGTTAAAGTTAGAGATCTGCAGTCTTGTCAGCAATTCAAGAAACATGATAATTCTGATTATGTCTGTATTAACGATGATGATTGCATGTCTTTGATATTTGGGTTTTCCTAATTCTTATGAATGATGAAATTCTGTCGTAAAACCTAAGAAGAAAAATCCTAAGGAAGAGTTTAGGGGGGGAAGGGGGGGGTGGGGCGGGAGGGAGGGGGGGGGGGAAACCAACAGGAAAAGTGTTCACTAAGAAGGGTATTATTTGGAGACCTACCGTCGGACCTTCACTAGATAGTGGAATGCGTGCCCTTAACTAGTGATTAGCCACTACTAATGAAGTCCTTCTAGGAAACCCAAAATTCAGTAATCTAAATCCCCAAAACCTGTGTTAATTTGGTATATTCCAACTGAAACCTAGGAAGCAATAAGAATACTGAATCCGTTAGCAAAAACTGAGGTATAAAAATAAGTATCTGCTAACAAACAGGAACCCAGTAAATCCTGGGGGATTCCACAAAAACAATGCTTCCATCTACTTCTCTTAATGAATGCCAGGGTGTCCCAAAATCGTCCTCTTTATTTGGACTCCGGTTTAGCTCAAAGCACATGACCCGAGATCGCTCTCATAACTCACCAATTCAGTCAGTAATTACTGTGTACAGTTCTAAATCGGAAATAGAATTAAGTTGCAAATAAATGGGAGTGGGTTATTGGAGACCAATCAGATTGGGAATGTTACTATTTCAAGGTTTTATTACTTGTAAGGACCTTGGGCATAATCTATTCTCTATGGACACATTCTGTGAATTCCAATCTCAAGAAGCTTTTCGTCAACCACACATGCTTCATTCGCAATTAGAAAGAGTTGACAATTTATTGACAGGATCTCGAGGAGATAATCTTATACACTCTCACTTGGGTAAATGATGTCGTCCACTCCTATTTGTCTATTCAAGGCTTCTAAACAATCTTGAGTTAAGGGCATCGTGTATCCTATATCAGCTTGAACTTTGGTGCTATTAATCATCTTGCAAGACATAGACGTCCGATTGTCTCTCCCTAAGCTCAACTGTTTGAAAAGGATCACTTATGTCTGATGTGCATTAGGCAAAAGTTAACAGAAACCCCACAAACCCAAATCTGAGGACTACCAGATCAAGGAAAAACTCTATCTGTTGGCATATTGATCTGTGTGGGCCAATGCGTCGCGAGTCTGGTCAATGGAATAAGTACATCCTCGTTATTGTCGACGACTACTCTCGATTTACATGGGTAAAATGTTTGCGATCAAAAGATGAAGCTCCAGCTTTTATTATCAACTTTTTGAAGATGTCCCAGTACGAGCTTTAAGAACGGTCCGTCGTATCAGCACAGATAATGGGAACTGAGGGAGTTAGTTTAATCAACATTGCGTGCTATATGAGAAAGTTAGCAACTCTCATCAAACATCAGTTGCACCTCCTCCACCGCAAAAACGTGTTGTTAAGAAGACGAAATCGTACGCTAATAGAACAGCCCGCACTAAATGTTAATTTTATGCAAAAGCTCTTTTATTATCTATGAGCCCAAAGCGGTTGCCCTACAGCTTGTTAGACCCAAAATTGTTCTCCAGATACGTCGTCGCGTCACGGTAAAACACCATACCTAAGCTTTTACACGACAAACCTCCCGATCTATCGTATTCTTCATGTGTTTGGTGCACTCTGTCTACACAACTAATTGATAGCGAGAATTTGGGCATGGAGTTACAACGAAGTATCTGACAATGGTAAATTTTCATCGGCTATGCACACCAAGAAGAAAGCATACCCGGATTTACAACAGACGTACCAGACGAATAATTGAAACCATTCATGTTGACTTTGATGAGCTGACCGCGATGGCTTCTGAACACAGCAGTTCAGGACCCACACTTCATGATTGACTCCTGTAACAATCTCAGTTCAGAACTCGTCTGCCAAACCCTCCTCCTTCAACACCATTTGTACCACCTTTGAGATTTGACTGGGATTTGTTGTTTCAACCAATGTTTGATGAGTCACTTAATCCCCCACCTTATGTTGATTTACAAGCACCAGAAGTCATTGCTATTATTCCTGAAGTAGTTGCACCTGCACATGTTGTATTAACTGGCTCACCTTCTCTCCAACTACAGTTGGATCAGATGCACCCGGTCACCAAGTAACTCTCATACAACACAAGAAACTCAAACTCCTATCATTTCTCATAATGTTGAAGAAAGGAATATCATGATATTGAAGTCACACATCTGGGTAAATGAACCGTATGTATTGGTATTCCAATGCCAGAAGTTGCATCTGATTCCAATCTCAAGTCATCGATGGTTATTCACACAATTGTCCTCCCATCACCAAGTTTTCTAATACACAATAGCAAAAATGGACTAAGGATCATCCACTTGAGAATATAAATCAAGGTAATCTCGACTTAACCAGTTTTCCACACGACTTACAACTCCATGCACAAATAAGCCTTATTCTGCTACTATGATGTCCTTTCTCACGTCAGACGAACATAAAAACTACGAGAAGATGCATTAAGCTCAAGCATGCTTGATTGAAGCTATTGGCAAGAGGAATACTTCATGAATTGAACTCTATCTGAAAGTTTGGGGAAGACTGTTCCTCCTCCTGATAAAGCATTTGTCATCCCTCTTAAGTGGAGTCTATCAAGGATAAGCTTGATGAGTTAGGAGGTATTCCTAAAAAACAGAGCTCGGTTGTGGTCCGCTCCGTGAGGTTTTCGCAAGGAAGATGGAATCGATTTTGGAAGAGTCCTTCTCGCTCCGGTTTCAAGATTGAGAGGCTATATAAATTTTTCTGCATTTGGCAGCTTATATAACAGTGGTGCTCTACAATGGATTTGCAGAACTTGGCGTTTCTGAATGTACTCTTACGGAAGAGGTTATGTTTAGCCAAACGGATGATTTGTGGATCCAGACAAACCTACTACGTTGGTACAAGCTAAGAGAGCGTCTTTATCGGGTTAAACAAGCTTCAACGCGCGTTTGGGTATGAATATGTTGTCTTCGATTTCCTATAATCCAAAGACTTCTCAAAAGGCTCAGTGGATCCTACTCTGTTCCATCGTACAGAAGTCAAGGACACTACTACTGTACCAAATATATGTCCATGACATTATCTTTGCTTCATCTACTCCTGAACTTTGTGAGCTATTTGTCTAAAATCATGTGTTTAAAAATTCAATATGTCGTTGATGGGTAAAATCTCATTTTCTTAGGACTTCTCAGATTTCTCAAAGTCCCTAGAGGCAATTTCAAAAACAATCTAAATAATGTTCTTAAAATCACTTAAGAAAATAAGGGCTTTGAATATCTTGTGTACCCAGTTGAGGATACTCCCATGTGTGGAGAACATCCAATGGATGTGGATAAAGAGGAAAGCTGTAGATCCGTCACACATCGTGGGTATGATTGGCAACACTCCTTTTATCTTACTGCCAGTTAGAACCTGACCTACAATTTTTATATATGCATGTGTGCTCGGTATCAGGCTTGGCCTACCAAAAAGCACTTAAATGCGGTAAACAAGATCTTTCAGTATCTAAAAGGAACCGTACAGTCGGGACTTTGGTATCCGAATGGATTCTTCCTTAGCAACTAACAGCATTTACAGATGCGGATTCATGCTGGTTGTCAAGATACACGCCGACACATTCTGGTAGATACACCTATTGGGTGTATAGACTTGTGATCCGCTCATCTAAAAGGCAGAAAAGCGCTGCGATATCCAGTACGGAAGCTTAATATATTGCTTTGTCTAGGGATTGTTTGTGCTCAAGTTCCTTTTGTATGAGATCACAACTAAACCACTTGGCTAAAGCGTCAATGAAAATCCAATATACTGTAACAAAAGCGTTATTGCCTTATGCTGCAACAACGTTCAACATTCCAGATCCAAGCATATAGACATCAGATTTGACTTCATCAAGGAGCATGTTGAAAATGGTGTGATCGAACTTTACTTTGTCAATACGGAGTATCAATTGACGGACATCTTCACTAAAGCTCTTGGCCGAGAAAGAATTGAATTTCTAATCAACAAGCTGGGTATGCGAAGTTTTACGCCGGAGACACTGAAAAAGTTGGCAGATGACACTGACGAATAGTGGTGGTACCTATTCGAATATCCTTTGTATATAATATAACTCAGAAAAACTAAAAATATTTTCTTTTTATATAAAATTTTCAAAAACAAAATACAAAATTAAAAATGAGAAAAATACAAAAAGAAGTTTTCAATGCTCTGACTTCTGAAAAATCGATAAGCATTTACGTGTCTTAGGAAATGTATTCGAACAATGATACAGCCTGTAAATTGAAGTTCGACGCAGAAGTTTCTAATGTTTTCCAAATATATGCCATAGGCATTGCTATTATTTCAATCATAGTAACCCGCTTTTTCTCCTTGAGAAAACATATCGTTTAAAAACAGTTGTTCCTGAACAACGGGAATTTATCTCGGGCATGGTTCTACTCTATGACCATCAAAAAGAAGGCTTGCTGAATGTACTTGCATCACAAACTCGTGCTTGCTTATATTTCCTTAAGTGTACGTGTCCAGTGCGCTTATGTGTTAAAATAAGAGAAATCGTATTTTTATTGGTATAAAAGTTGTCTCATAAGATGAATCATGTTTTTCGAGTAATCACAAAAAGATTTTTTCAAGACAATTCGACCACTCACATAATGACAACAGCTCTTTAAATAGAAAACGGGATCTTTATTTTTTTTTTGAGGGGGAGTATGTTCATCCAATAATTTTTAAAACAATCCCTTTCAAAATAATTCATGGAATAAACGGATAAAGTTTTGGATAATGAGGATAATAAAATTCAGGGGGATTTAATAATATTAACACAAAGATCTTTAGATGTCATTTGTAATAAATCTTTATGGACTTATTTGCAATTTGAGACTTAGTGGAGATTCACCTGTCTTTTAAACTACAGACGATTAATTGCCAACACCTCATAGTTTGTAAAAGATCTTTAGGAATGCTGAAATACTTTTATAGTTTTTAAACAAGCTTTGAAAATGCTTTTAATCCTCCACTTACTATATTTAGAGCATATTAATGATCCTCAAACACGATCTCGATATGTATGCGTATAAAGGTTTTGCTGATTCCGACGTGTCGAAACAGCAAGGGGAAGGAGTAGATGTATACTTGATAGTGTCCTTGGCCTTCTTTTGAGGTTAGCTTTTTTGTCTTTTGAGGTTAGCTTTTTTTTATTTTAGGCTGTTTCGAATCTTTCGGGTGCACTATTTCAATCACATGGTGGAATAGACATCTCGTCATTAGCCAGTATGCGCATCATTGAGTCCACAGGGGAAAGAGTAGGAGTATTATTATTTAAAACGTGGAAAAAAGAAAAGTTCTTTTTATCTATTTAATTAAATGCTTACCCTCAAACGGTCAATCCTAAGCTTTATTCTTAAGAAGAATCTAGACAATATTTATGGATAAAAGAGTACACATAGGTATCATGGATCCTTAAGTTCACTCAGTTTCTGGCAGAAGAAATGAGTACATTTGGGACTTAGTTATTAGGTGCTATCATTTCGACTACTTAGAGGATAGAATAATTGGGACTATTTTTATCGGGACCTTTAGTTTGACTTTGGTGTATCAAGTTTATATCAATGATTATCCCGATAGAGAGAAATGCACTCATCCGAGACTTAATTGCTTTTGGTGTTCGGTATCTTCTTAATAACGATTACAACAAACGATTTGTTCGACAATCTGATTTATATAGTGAACATGCCTATTGGAAAGCGACTTCGGTCCCACCTTTAGACCCATCTCCTTCTTCCACAACTAACAAAGTTGAGGTTCCAAAAGAATTTCCTAAAGTGAGTATGGTGAATACTAGCTTGAAAGAGCTTAAATGCCATCTTTCTGGCTTTGATCAGGTTGTCAAAGAAAGAACCACTGCCATAGCTATCACTGAGAAAGTTAAAGCAACGCTGAAGAGTGCTTGGACAGAGAAAGATCAGATTGACAACCTCTTGAAAGAAAGAAGGTTAATGAGGAGCTTGGAAAAGTTCGTTGGTGGAAAATTGTACGAAGGAGACCTACGGCTGCGACAAAAGAACCATATGATTCTATCATATGATGTTCTCATCAATCAGGTCAAACCTCGTACATAATAATCATGTGATTGTATGTAGTGTAGACTTTATGGTGATATTAAGGAGTGCTCGAGTACAAAATTTTCAAGAATTTCTTAGTAAATTCAAAAAATTTCAAATTATTGTACTCAGCACTGTCTTATATACCCTCAAAAATTGAGGGGGAGCATTAAAATGTTTCTTATAGATAGCATATAACATTTTGTCCCCGAACGGTTAATCAATTGATATCCAAAATATCAAGGGGTTAACATTTTGGATAAGGGGAGAAAATGTGATTAACCTGGATCTAATTTGTATTGAAAGATGTGATCAAATAAAATGGACTCAATGCACTCCACACTTAGCATGCACTACGAATACGATGCACATGTTAAGGGGGAGCTTTTAGTGATGATTAAAAGGTGGTTAGGTATAGGTATTCAAATCCCATGATCCAGCCAGAACCGAAGGGATCTACCCAGGGATATCCACTAGT
>BQNB010030161.1:14178-55120 GCA_026074375.1 Tanacetum coccineum
TATAAACATCTTGTATACAAGTGGTCTTGAAAAAACAAAATTTGCGTATCAAGAATCAATACAACTTTTTTTTAGAAAAAAAAAAACGCATATTAGACTATATACTAATTGTCATGACACAGTAGCGGTGCCACAGTACTAAATATAGTGGGCTAATTTTGGCCCATCTTTTATGTCCATTTACCCATCGCCCATTCGTATATTACGGCCTGTATTTTGTTTTATACAAAGGTGATACTGATCATACCTAACACACAGACACAAATGATGCCAAATTCTTGAAGCTTCTTCAAAATTCCTTCCCAATCTGATTTCTTATTTTTTTATACACAAGCCATTGATGCTACCGATTTCCTGAAGCTTATTCCTATCAACTTTATGTGGGATTCATCGAAACCAGTGAATCATGATATTAGTTGGTATGTACGGTTTTTTTAATACTTTTTATTGTTTATTAGGGTTTAGTTTTAGTTGATTCATTTTTTGAGTTTCAAATTAGGTTTTTGTCATATGATTTTGAAACTAGGGTTGATGTCATAAATTGGGGTTATTTGCAGGTTATTTTGCTGATGCTGCTTGCAGCTAAGGGGTTTAAGGTATTTGTTTCTAATTCTTTTAAATTTTGAGATTATGGCTTTGTTGTTATTAAAGGTAATAGATTTTTTAAGCTACACATTTTTTATATAAAAAAAGCTATACAAATCTGTAAGATTATATAAGATACGGGAGTGGTTTCATGTAATGTACTTAACTTACAATTGTCATGCAGGAAAGAGCAGAGCGAGTGAGGAAAGGGATGTGAATAGAAACCAGACGATCCGGTCTCTTGCAGTAAAAAAGGTAACCATTAGGCCTAATAACTCATGTTTTGTCGCACCATGTTTAGTTTTGGAACTTTTAAGATTGAACCACAAGGAGTTTGTAATGATTAGCGAAGTAAACGTCGTGTGAAATAAGCCCTTGAAAATTTTTGAAACTACATCAAAGCTTTTTTTAGGTCAAGGTATTTATGATCATAAACGATTTTAAGCAGTTTAAACAATTGATGTCAGGTTAGGGGGTTTTGGGGATTTTTTTTATTCCAAGCAAATAAGCAGTTTCAAGTAATCTATGACATCTTAGTTTGCATGTTTGATAGCAGTCTGAGTGTTATGTGCTCCATAGTTTAGTAGCCGTGTTTAAATCTGTTACATTTCCCATTTTGTGTAGAAAGAAATATGGAATGGATTCAAGCAAATTCTGGGCCGCATGTAAATGATGTTGCTCTTACCGGTGTCTGTGCGGGCCTGCAATGTATAGAAATTAAAGGTCAGTTTTATTTTGCGGCGTTTTTGCCCTTTTGGTTTCTTTAATGGAATTAGATGATTTGCATTTTGACCATAATTATCATCAAGCAGGTAAAAGCTATACCATCAAAAAACCTGCAGTTGCTGTTGCACCCAAGTTTTGCAGTCCAGGCATAAATACATGTATACACTTTTCATGCTTAATTTCTATAAAAGATGTTAATAGACTTTTGGTTTACAGAAAGACAAGTCGTATTCTGATTAAAGCTCAAAAGATGATTCTTCATCCTATGAAGAAGAGCCCTATAAGAAGAATGAAGATAATATTTTTAAAATCTCTTTGCTCATAATTACGGTAAATGATTTACTTATGAAGATAATCTTTTTTTAATATCTCTTTGTTTATAATTACGGATTTCATGTGCTACTATATACATCGTGTATTCCTCTTTTGGACTGAACACCGAAGCTTACTTTTTGCAGCTGTTGCGGGCTTAGGCTTTTCTCAAAACACGATTGATGCTGCCGATGGATTCAGGTACAGATTGTCAACCACTTTTAGCAAACATATTGCACTACCTTGCATAACATGGGTTGAGATTCCTTATTAAAGTGCTTAACTACTCGATTCATAATACCTTCGTAACATTGATATCTTATCAATCGCACTATGGAAATGTACTATCATTATGATTGATAAAATTGTCTTTTTTTTGCATTCCATGTGACAAACATACTATCAAGAAGTGGTTAATAACGTTATAAATTACACTCACTCAATGCAGCTAATAAGAATGGTTACATGGATTCAAGTAGTGTACATGCTTGACACGCGAACTTTAGAATATGATGATTTTTTACTTGACGCGAACATTGCTTTTTTAACGCTTCCTGCTTGGTAAGCGTGAAAAATTGTTTGATCTTAAATTGTGGAAATGGGCTATTATGGTATGGGTTTTGATATCTGGGAAATTAGTTTCGGGTTGAGGGATAAAGGTTATAGTGGTAATCTACGGTTTCGAGCATTGTTTATTTTAAAATTAGTTCACTTAATCTTTTTTTCCGTTAGGAGTTATTTAACAATTAAAACTTGCATCGGGCCTCCATGTCATTATGGCATTGAGAACTTTGAATTTGATACTGATTATTATTTTTTTAAAAGGTAACTGATTTGTGGCTACAACGGACTCAAATACCTTCCAGTCGCAGAAACTTTAAATCTTAGACATTCCCAACCATTGATTTTCAGAAGGAAACCATGAAATACAAAAACTAGGGAATCATAAAAGCGGGGTATGGATTCGAATGGACTAAACGACTAATTTCTATTCGTATGTAACAGTGGGCATACGAATCACTGTTTAGTAACGACTATAGTTTATTTGTATGTAAATATTTGCAGAGTCTGAATTTGACTAAATGACTAATGTTTATTCGTCTGTAAATATTTGCAGGCACATGGGTTTGAAGATTTTGATAGGCAAGCTATGAATATTGATCGCATCACGTGTTCATTTGCGCAAGCTGTGAATATTGATGTCATATGTTGATTTTCGTTTTGTAAAAGTAGTACATGGGATAAAGTTATTGGACTGTTGATTTCGACTCGGTGAGTGCGGATGTTCCACAGGTGACATTGCCCACCTGCATCAATGGCATGGGCACTTCTGCGCGTTTGTCTACAGTGATTGTATACCTTATGCTGGTAGCGGAGGTAAGTTAATTTGCATACGCTTCTGTTATGTGTTACGTACTTATCGGTTTTTGTATGCTTTGTTAGGCAAAGGTATCCTTATTAGCTTTTGCGTATCGACTTTGTCTATTAGGTATTGAGAACAACTTACCGACTGACGGTTGCACTACACAACAACAATTCAGTGGCAAATTTGGGTTCTAAAGGCAAGTATGAACAATGCCATTATAAGTAGTATGTTCGTTTGCCATTTTCAATAAAACTTTGTTATTGTTGACGCAGGACCCCCATTATAGTGTTGCAATATCTTTATTATTTCATCCTGATTTATATGCTTTCATTTCCCCATCTATTTTTTTGATGTACATATGTATACTCCATTTTCTATAAGCAAATATTGCATGATCCAGTTAATTAATCAAATTTGACATTTTTTAACTTGGCTAGATCGAGGAGGAAGTATTGTCAAGTGGAACACCAAATCATGGAAGCGAATAAGCTATAACCACCTTACTCGAGACCCAATATTCGCCTTCATGTTTCAGATGATGGGAAGTTTTTGGCCATGTAAGTCTCAATTTTGTTTCCATGATTAATTTCAAAGAGCTTAATTCTACTGCGTTTTTGGTAGGTGGTTTACACATTTTTTTACAAAAGATCCACAATTATGAAAGATAAATTATGTTGACTTTTTAGACACTAATAACTTTTCAATGTATGAAATATAAGGTGGAATGGGGGAGTTGAGGGATTATGATGGAACCAATGTTTAGCTGCTTAGAATTATCTACATTTTGCATATCCTACATCATTAGGTATGGACTGAGATGTCTAAAATGTTATGGTATATTGATTAGTTCATGCACATAGAGTTTTAAATTGTAACCAGGACACATAGGCTGTAACTATACTTCTAGCGACCCCAGGTCAAAAGCTTATCGTTAAGAATCTTGGAAGATCAATGCTTATGGCCTTTTTTCCCCATTATATTTAGGGAACTTGGGGAACTTATTTGTTGAATATATACTTAAGGAAGTAATTTGTTATAGTGACTATATTGAATTAAACACATGAGGATGGTGTTTGTTATTAAATAAAGAGTTAAGTACATTTTTGGTCCCTGTGGTTTGGTGCATTTTCTCACTTTTGGTCCAAAAATAAGTGTGTTGTTTTTTTTTGGGAGAGGATAAGGTTGATGGAGAACTGCGCACAATTAGTGGTGTATTTTCATAATGGAATGTAGATGGAGTAAGATTTAGGTGGTCTTGTGGGGGAAGGGGGGTTATTTTCCCCTTTTATGTTATTGGGTATTAGGTAACATGGTTTATTTGGAGGTGGGGGGTTTTTATTGGAGTAGAACGAAATGATGATGAGGGTATAGGTTATGTAGAAAGAAAAAGAGGCAGTTATCTATGTGGCGGTGGGGTGTGGGGAGATTATTCTCATTAAAAGAGTAATTCTGTTGCGGAAGGGTTAAGCAGTTTTTAAAAAGAATTGAATTAAACACATGAGGATGGTGTTTGTTATTAAATAAATAATTTGAGGTATCTGACATGTTATCAGAAACAGATTTATTTTGACCATTTTTTTGGGAATGACGCGGGCATTGAAAGCATTGATTTGATTTAGATGAGTACTAAAGCTTCGGGATATGAAAAACATCATGAAGGATTATTGATTCATTTATTACAAATTCGGCTTCTAATATGTTACTGGATGCATGTATTTCCATGTAAATGGTTACTCTTACAATTTTGTAATACGATGCGCCAACCCGCCGCAACGCGCGGGTCATTTTCCAACTCGTTACATATAAATAGAAATTTTTTGCTTAAACTAAAAATACGAGTAACGTTTAATGCACAAAATATTTTTTTTAAAGTTAATTTTTACATAAATTTTAATAAAATAGTCACATTAACAATGTTTCCATCCAAAATGTAAAAAAAATGCATCACAGCTTTGAAAACTTTTTTTGAATATAGGTTATAAAAAAAGATGAGATTTTTTTTATTTAACCTCAATATTAATAGATTTTTTTTTTTAAATTGATTAAGAAATTTCTAAGATTCCACTGTTTGACCACAAGAAATAATTTTTTTTTTAACATAACAAGAAAGAAATTAATCCGAGAAATAATCATAAAATTTAATTTTACGTTTGGTTGCAGAATTAAATACAGTAGTGATTATTTTGTTTTCATCTACACATTCTTTACGTTCATACAAACCTAAAACATGTGTATGAAATCGAACCATATCATATAACGAAATTAACCTACTTTTTGAAATTAAATGGATAAAACTTGTAGAAACTTTCCAAAATAGCAATCAACTGAGATTTGTTATGGTTCTTGTCTTCTTGATATAGATTCAAGAACAAACGAAAACTTAAAATCGCAAAGATTTGCTATGTGTAACAGCGAAGAAGATTGTTGAAACAGGGACGAAGGTGCAAACGGCGGAGGACGAGACGGCTGTTAATTTTCAGACTTCATCGACTGTTACTTTTCAGACTTCATCGAATCGTTGCCTCCTTGGTGTGCATATATTTGCTCACATGAATAAAATCAGTGTCATGGAAGCCTTAGATGACAAGGATGTTGCCAGTGTGGTTTCAGTCTTTTATCGACAGTTTTTCTCTCTGCTTTGCCACTTTTTGCTACTGATGTGTGGCTACCGAAAAGTCCTGCCTCATCAATCTTTCACTGTGGCTTCTGTCACCAAAAGGTTATGTGAAGCTGATAGATGCCGTGGTTAATCTAATTTTACTATCTGCTTATTAACTGAACATCATAGAGAACTAGTCAACTAGCTAACAAATAAAACATGTACCCAAGTGAGATGACACTAAATTACATAGAGAAATATCACATCATATAATTATACGATTATCAAAATTACAACATAGGTGGGTATGATAAATATCTCACAACAGATAGAGAAAATGCATATATCAAGAGTCAATTAAAAAGGGATTAAAGCCATTTTGCAGCATATCTCTCAGTGGTGCAAACATTGGCTCCGGAAAGTTTTTCAAGTCATACCACTCCCAACCCTCACACTTCTCAGGTTCAATGTTTTGAGGTGATTGATTTGGGTCTGATAAATGTGCACGCATGTAAATAATTACGAGATGCACTGAATCAGATAGAAGATTGTTTGTCGCTGTTAACAACTCTATATTCTTGATGTCTAGTCCAGTTTCCTCCTTCACTTCTCTTGCAGCACATTCCTCAAAGCTTTCACCTGCAAAATTCGATTTGAAACAAATCAGAAAGCTATTGACAGATTCTTACGGTCCAGCAACAAGACTAACAATGACAAAATAAACATATATATATGCTTACATGATCAAGCCAATGACCAATACCAATGGCAACACAAAAGAACTTAAAATCCTGAAAACTAACAACGATAGATTTATCTAGCAAGTCCAACAGTCAATAGTTTTTATATAGGATTAAGGTTTAATTGACAGGTACATATTGGATACATTTGTATTGATCTAAATAAGTTGAAAAATCTCATAAGTCATCAGAACTCAAGAAAACCTGCAACCCAAAAATTTTGGACCAAGTGCATTTTACAAAAATCAATATATTTGACATATTTTTACACCGCGCAAAAAAATCCATGTGACTAAGGGGTGACATACTGACCGAATTCAAGGTGGCCGCCTGGGAGCGCGTAGGTGTACGCACCGATAGAGAGTTTACGACGACGACCAAAAAGTACCTTATTGTCCTTTGATATAAACACTGCAATCCCAATTTCTGGCGCCCGAGACATTGTTCTTGTCGCTCTCCAACTTTTTTTTTTCTTTTACTACGAAGGGGACAGGACATGAAACATATTTATGTGCAAAATGAAGTTCTTTACTAGTACCCCTCGAGTTATATGTTTACTACAAAAGTGTACATTATTTTGCTATATATATATATATTTTAAACCAACAAATCTACAGTCATCTTTAATTTTTACTGCATGTATAAAAGGAGAACTAAATCTATAATCTATAAGAACTTATATAACGAATAATTTTATTTCAAGACAGTTTATTACTCAATATAATCAACTAATTATTTTATTTAAATAACTAATTACAATCTAAACCACAAACTATATCAACACTCTCTTATGCTACGAATAAATATGGACACACAAATTGTCAGCGTTATACGCCAACAATTGGCTAGCATCATTTAAATAAAAAATAACGTTAAGTTTATTAATTAATCTCACGCATCAGCGGCACATTTTATGCGGTACGTACAACTAATATCTTAAAAAAATAAAATTAACCAACTAAACTAACCACTCGACTCCAACAAACATAATTGAATGAAAATTCTTTAATACAAAAAGGTTATAGTTTATACAAAAGAAAAGAACACATGTATCGTATTTTAAGAAAGTAGTCAAAATATGTGTGCAACGAGCTCATTGTCAATAGAGCACCACTTTCTAACAATTTATTCGTGTTTTATTTTTCAAAACTCGGAAAGCTACAGTTCTTAAATTGAAAAAGCATCGTACAACTTTAATTATTTAAAAAAACGATCACTTCGGGATGTTACAATAAATAGCATGTTTCAAAATTCTAGTTGAACCAATATCAAAGCTTCATTTTGCCTACGTAGCAAGACTGATTCATCCTGTTAACCAGTTGAAATCAAAATTATATTTAATTTTGGTAACATTTTTTAAAATTCGTCTCGGAAAAGAAAAGAAAACATTTACTATTAAAACAAACGTCTCAAAAATTTTGAAAAAAAAAGTTAGAAAAAAGGAGTGTTATTTTTTAATGTTTAGCGGTTAATCTTAAATTCGTTTCATTGTTAGAGCAAAAGGAGTGGTGGGCTGTTAGCTTGGTGCCAAGCTATGGCGTCACTTTTGGCTATGGCTCACCACTCCGTGGTTGGTGCCAAGGATTACTAGAAAGCTCACAAGGTGCGTTTGGTAATTAACACAAGGTGTTTTGGTTCGTGGAATTGACTAGCAATCAACTCATACTCGATTGATGTATTTGTGTGAGCAACCATAGAGGCGGTAATTTAACCGCTACTCGTTTCAAGTTCAAGATCAAGATCAAGAGGTGAGTAAATATTTACTTTGTTATAGTTATTTACTTTATTAAGTGTTAATTCTATGTGCCTTAACTAGATCTAATTCTCTGCGTACTCGTAGCTAAACTGGTTACTTAGAATGTTAAATCCCAACACTGGGTACAGTGGTGCCATGGCTCAAGCCATAGCACCAAAAAGTGCTGTCACATCAGCAAAAGTGCTATGGCACCACATTCAGGTGTCTCCCTCGTTGGCTCAAGTCATAGCACTTTTTTTTAAATACATAACAAATACACTTATATAAAACTTCATTAAACTTAATTAAAACATTACATTCTTAAAAAATATGAAAAAAATTACTAAAAACAATACATAAACTAAATTAGTTATTCGGATGATATAAAGCACGGATTCGGGCTTTTTGTACGTTGACAATAGCCGCGTCAATCGGATCCATCCCGTCCGTCGAGATTTGTAAGACTTTCAAGTCCTCGGCCACCCTTTTAGAATCGTTTAACGCGACTCGAGAGTTCACCTCGCGGTCAATACGCTCAATTTTTTCCTTCCGCTCTATCTCGAGTTGTTGTTGCATCATTTCTTGAAACATTGTCGGGTTTGACCTGGAACTAGCGGTCGAGTTTGAAGAACGTTGACTCTTAGCAATCCTATGCATGTCGGGTGGACGAGGTAACGCGTCGTCTCCAAAGAGCTCGGGTTCCTCGTTGGTGTTGGTAACCCAATTCCGGGTTCGTCTTGCATTTGTGGATTCGGGATTGTTCCACTTGTGCTTGCCTTTCAAAAAGTTCCAATCACTTTTGTGCTTAAAATCTAGATTGTTCGTGTGAGTCGAATTCAGATTTCGATACAGTCCATCAAATATTTCATCGTTCTCACCCCACTCATGAGCCTTTTGTTTCATTATACAACGAATAAACTTGCCAAACATCCGATTCATAGGAGCCACTTTCCCGTCATCATGTCTTCGTACGCATCGTAAAATCCCATTTTGCGGCTTGCTCATTATATGATCACCGAATTTTGTACCCAAAACGATCATTCTTTGAACCGAACCAACTCATGGATACTTGGATATTTTGAAATGAAACATATCGGAAATCCAAAAGCTCAACGTCTTCTTCATAGGCTCTTAAAAATCTTCGAACTCGTTACGGTTTTTTCGGGTTGCGGTTCCTAGGTTTAACGGTATTATTTTAGCAATTGTCCTTGACGACGTATCCCACAGTGAAACCGGTGTTCTCTAAACGTCAAGAGTCTGTAGGGACCCCCTAAGAGGCACACCGTCCTCGCCATCTCTTCTCTTGAACTCTTGAGCTCGATGTTGTTAGGGACTACCGGTTTGCACTGTTCTGATGCAAATAATCGTAATGTTGCACTCTCTTTATGAAGTTGAAAGTCTGCGAGAATGTATGACACTACGCGAAAGCACTTTTGGTAATCGGCAATATTAAACTGTTAAAGATTGGGGTTGGGGCTCCTCTCCGGCTTCGGGTTTCTAGATTAAAGCCCGAATCCAAAACACACCGCTACAATTTGGTTATGCGTAGAACGGAGTCTCGCTTGAGCACTATTAGAGTTTATCCAAGGATATGTACTACTTGGCCAACTTCTCATTTTGAGAAGAGACACAAACAAAATAAAATTTAGATATAATATCTCGCAATGTCTAAATAACGATGGATCTGGAGGTGTGATAACATAGGAAGCGATCTTAAGGAGGTATTTAATAGGATTTTTAGGTGGGCGTAAACAAAAGGGGTGTTCCTCCACACAGCTTCCATACGGTCTAGATAATTCAAAAAGGGTGATATCCCACGTTTGCAAACGCTTAGAAACATTCAAAAAAATAGGAAATGCGGTTATGGCGCCGGCTGAGGTAGCTATGGCGCGAGAGGCTATGGCAGCCCACATACGAACCATCTGTGTTTTGGCGCCATCAATTTTTTTGGCTGTAGTATGGACGAGCCCTATGAATCAGCTGTACCGATTGCTTTTATAATGTAAAGATTATTATTTTTATGTTTAATTGTTAATCAGATCTAAAATCCCAACAGGATGGAACTATGTGGTCTCGTAGTGTCTCGGGACATTTATAGATATTTTTAATATAGTGTAATTTTAAAAAAACATCTATTTTTCCTAAATGTATTTTAAATGCACTCGGTCAAGTGAAATGTGTTTCTAATGTTACGGTTCAAAAAAATGGTCATATTTGATCTTGGTTTCGTCCCTGAGAGTAACACACTCTTAATTTACATACTTTTTTTAGTAAATTTAACTAATGACCCCTGGACTTTAGATTTATTTTGGGCAAATTTACACCGTTGGTCCTGAAGGTGAGTCATTTTCTGCTTGCTTTTGGTCCTCAGGTTTAGGGTTATGCGCCCAGAGTCTCTAAGGGGGTGTTTGAGGTTGCTTATTGAAAATAGATTATGTGTTTTGAAAACGGGTAATCAAATAATTAGTTATTAGAAAACGGGTTTTAAAACTTAGTGTTTGGATTTGATTATGTTGTTTGATATCGCAATAATCAAATAATTTGTGGCAAAACAAATTATTATACAACATAACTTATAAAATGACAAAACTAGTCACATAATATATTAAGAATAAAGAGACCAGATCACGTGTCAGTTAAATGAGTGGGCTATATTGGTAATTTAATGTCAATGTATAAAAGTAAAACCACGATTGCAAAAAGCATGTCTCTACATGCGGCTTGAAAATTGCGTTTGCATTAGCTCATAACGTGGATAATCAATTTTAGGCAAATATTTATCAAACACTAAAAAATGATTATTTACGTTTGAAAAATGCAATAAGCAAATAATCTGTAACAAAAAGCAATCACAAACACCCTCTAAAGTGGGCATTTTCACCGCCTTACAATCCAAAACCCTAACTGGCGTTAGGTTTCCTTGTTAAGTATGACACGTAACTTACACATGATGGGTATTATCATCTTTTCACCATTGCTTGTCCAAACACCCATGGTTGGTCTCTAAGGCCAGAATGAAAAAAGTATATGTTGGTCTTACCGTTTAATTTTTTCTTTTCGTTTTACTTTTTTGAAATTTTTTCTTTATATCCTATAAATTTAATTTTTCTTCACATAAATTATCACCACAACAATTTATTATTTTTGTATAAATCTTAACTTTATCACACACACAATTGTTATGGATTGTATTCTTTCACATACCATCGACGAAATTAAAGCTAAAGTAATGAAAGAAGTTGATGAGGATAAGCGTCGTTCAGAAGCGATGATGGAGACAACTATGATCTTTACAAAGCTAAACAAGATATTATTGAAGCATATAAGGAATGTGATGACATCAAATAACGTCTATTTTATAGCATCATTTATCCCATGTATTTAACCCATTTTGTATAATTATTGCAAAGAATTGTTACTTAATTGTTTATATTTGAGAATTGTAGTAATTATGGAGTACTTGGTGAATATTAGCAAAAGGCGCGTATTCTAGAGCTTAAACGAAGATATTTTGAAGATTAATGATTCTGACTACCAATACGCCATATCCATCAAGGAAGATACGGCGTATCCGTGCCTGCACTCACCAAAGACCACAAAGGAAACAAGCTCAATACGCCATATCCAGAGAAGCTCAATACGCCGTATTCAAGATATAGTATGTGAAGATTCTGGAAGATATCAAACGTGGTCCCTACTCCAAGAAACTCTAATACGCCGTATCCAATCCCTTGGATACGCCGTATCGAACCGACTTCCAGACAGTATAAATAGAAAACTCAAAAACGAGTTTTAAGTGTGCTAAATCATATTCTCGATACCTAAACCACAAAAGTCAATTTTCAGAGGAGAAGAAGAGCAGAAGAGGTCTTGCAACGCATTCCAATCCATAGAAGACAACGTGTAATTTCTTATACTTTTGTAATCGTTTAGTTTTTGGTATCATTCGTTAACTCGGTTAGTTTACCTTGGCTAAAACAATTACTCTTGTATTAATTATGAAGTTTTTGGTATCATTCGTTAACTCGGTTAGTTTACCTTGGCTAAATCATTACTTTTGTATTAATTATGACGTTTGAAGGCTAATACCTTTGGGTATTAGCCATTGTTATGAAGATCTTAATGTTTGGTTTGTTTATCTCAATTTCTTAATTTATCGTTGAATGCTTGTTTATGTTTATCAATTTATACTTGTTTACGTGCTTTTGTATGCGACCTATCATTCAACTGGATCAAGTAACAAATAACGTTCTGATTCTATTGGATAGTTGGACAAGTAGACTATTAGTGTATAAATTACCGTTAAGCAGTAAGTGGGTAAAGTCTCTATAAGCTAGGGTTTAACAAGATTACTATTGCTTTAATCCCTAAGATAGATTATAATTAGCAAATACGGATGCTTTATGCGAATGCTTTAATTGTGACAGAATTAATGTGTCTAGGTCTTAGGATGAAGTCCCACCTAAGTCTAAGAATGATATGCCTCTTCGAGATAAGTAATCTACCACCGACCGCGTACACTGCCTGTTAAAGTGTTGTTTTTGGTTAAGTCGGCAAAATATAAATTTAAAACTTGAATCATAAAAATATACACCACACAACGACACATCAAGTTTTTTGGCGTTGTTGCCGGGGGAATGAAAATTAATCTTGATTTTTATTTTATATTTTGGTTTTTAACATTAGATCTAACCCTTAGGAGTAGTGTTAATTAGATTAGTGTATATTCTTGTATATTCTTGTATATTTTAGTTTAGTTGATTGCTTGTATATTTGTGTGTTTAAATTAATTGTTTTCGTAATACACTGTTCTGGTCGATAAATCGATACGACATATCCAATTCCATTAGATACGGCGTATCCATCTTTATGTCCAATACAGCGTATTCCCTCAACTGGTTAATCGGCGTATTCACTTCTATTGAATACGGCGTATCGATCATCTGGAACAGAATCAAAATTTGAGTTTTCGTATTTGATTTCCATGCTAATTTTTTTCTATCTTTCTTCAGAGCAAATCCTGCTGATATTTTTACCCTTGTTACAGGACATACTTATCAGAGCTAGTCGATTGAAGAAAGTTATGGCAGACAAGGGAAAGAAGTCAAGTATGGAAACATTTGCGCCTAATGACAAAGCAGATTACTATTCCGGGATTACAAGTATTACAGTTAACGGGAAAAATGCTTATGAGCTGGAAGGAAAATTCTTGGATGATCTGCACAACAATGCTTTTAGTGAAACAAACGAGAAAGATTCAGTTGAGCATATTGAATACTACCTAAAGATTATTGACCCAATCAAGTTACCCAATGTAGATCATGATAAACTGAGAATTGTTGTTTTCCCAATCTCATTGGCTGGAGGTGCACGAAGATGGTTTGATAGAACCAAAGAATCAATCACTTGTTGGGTCGACTTAACTGCTAAATTTTTTGGAAAATACTACCCGCCTTCTCGTATTGAGGGAAATAACACTCCCGTAATAAAATAGGACCCAACTAATCAAAGATTCGAAGGATGGCTGGCTACAAAGTTCGTAAACTATAAAACGATGGATATATTCACCAAAGGAGCTTTGTGAGATTACTAGAAAATGGGTGGTGATGAAATTGAGCTCACTGATGATGAATCTTCTGATCTTAAAGAGTACTGGAGTGACAAGGATGAAGAAACCGCCGAACTTTTTAAGATAGAAATTGACGTTTTTGACTATGAGACACCTCTCTGTTTGGAATTCAATGAATTTAATTACCTTCTCAAAGTAGATCCGGACCTACTTACAAAGGATATTATGGGGTTTAAAACCTATGAAGATTACAAAGACGACTGAATCTACGTATGGAACGAGAATGTACATGTGAGGTATGACAAGCATGCTTGATAATGGAAAAAATGGAAGTAACCGAAACACCATTCAACATACTTGCAAAAAGACTTTCAACTATAAAACTGGGTATTCGGAATGGCCAACCTGTAGCTGGAGAGATGATGGTTATTGTAATGGAGGAAATTTCTGGATCCGTAATGCTTTACCATCTTGGAACTCGCTCCATTACCAAACATGAATGGTTATGAGCTCTTAGAAGATAGCAAACTGAAAGATAAAGTTTACGAAATAAAGCTAACATGGAGGCTTGTATCAGTGATAATGAATCAAGCAAATTGATTGTTGGAAAAGATGGAAGAGCCACGAGATTTACTACCACGATTATGGTGAAGGGGAATATGAAAACGAAACTCATAAAGAAGGACATGCGTTATGTGGTATCAAAACTCGCGAGGTACCAGTTTGCGAAATAAAAAGATACAAGATGATCAAATACTCGTTCAAAGATGAAGAAGAATATGTTGCTGTAAAAGAAGACGAATACGATGATCTTACAATCACAAGTGAAGAGGCGTGCCGAGCTTACCATGAAATCTTTCGGATGATGGACGAAGGATGGATGGTTACGCACACCGAGTGAGAAGCTGAAGAAAAGTCTAACTTAAACACTTCGCTGTAAACAAAAGTGCTTCCTGGGAGACAACCCGGAATGTTATTTATTTTTATCGAGCCTGTCTTCCCAGATATCAATACGGCATATCCACTCCATACCATACAACGTATTGATTGTCTGGACGTTATCAGTCTTTACTTTTTATGCACTTTAAAAACATTATTGTCATTCTGAGGCAATAACAGCTCTTCATCACATATACGGCGTACTTTCACACAAAACGACTCCGTATTTAGTTTGTTTAATTTAGTTTAAATTAACCGTAGGTACCAATATAGGAATACACATTTTTTTCTAATGTTTTATACATGACCTCGTGAAAGAAATATCGACGAATATGGTGAAGGAATTTTACAAATCTGGGAGACCCTTGAAGTGTTGGATCTTGAAACTTCAAGACGGCTGTCAACAAAAACATGCTAATAAACATCAACAAAGGGAAATCTACCGAGCAAATATCAGGGAATGTTTCTCATTCTACAATTCTTTTAACTTCCATATTTAATGTTTTATCTATACAACGAGGACGTTGTATAATTCAAGTGGGGGGATGGAATTAGAATGTATACTTGTCTTATTTTTCACACTAAAATGATTAAATTATGCTAAACTTTAAAAAAAATTCAAGTATACTTTTGTGAAATTACATGTTACATAACCCGCACACAATAACCCTTTTTAGATTAACTGTAAGAGATTTACCTTATCCTTTTCCAAATGATTTTACCCAAATTCCACAAAATATGATGTGCCGAGTGATGTTGTAGACATTAGAACTTGGCTTGTTATATCTATATCGAGACGGCAGTAATAATACATATAGATATAGATGGATTAACATGTTCGATAAATTTGAAAATCTTATGATTACATACTACAAATACGCATTTACAGGTTGCTTTTATTAACTAACTACACTTGGTTAGTTAACCCCACAATAGACTCTTTGTTTACTCTCACTTTATAGAGTAAGATACCCCAGAACTGTTAGCCTCATTCTTAGTGAAGCCTGGCGTCTTACACGTTGAATTGGGACTATCTTGGACACTTTTGCCCGTGCACGCAAGGGTCATTTTGTAAAATAAGAATAGTTTGCTTTTTATTTTAGTATAAATACCCCTCATGGCTCTCCATGAGGGGGGGGGGGGGGGTGGATGTTCATTTTTCTCATTTATTTTTTTTTTCTTGTCAATCTAATATTTCTCTTATTTGTTTCATCAACACCCTCTCTCAACTTTTCTCTCACTAAAAACATAATGTCTCATCGAATTGTTTCTTATGATCAACCAAGAACCACCCCTGAAAAGGTGTTTTTGATTCCTTGTCAATTGGTATCAAGAGCTAACCGGGGGTGTTTTGTATTGTGTGTTGTGTTCGTGGGGATATTCCAGCTTATTCTTAAGCTTATTTTCGTGGGCTTTTTCTGAAACAATGGCACGAATTAGTTTTTTTGTTTTGTTGCAAGAAACTGTGTTATAACAGTTTTCTTTCTACTTTTTTATACGTTTTCATGAGTTTTTTTTTGTCTTGGTCCTTTCCTGTTTTTCCAAAACTCACATAAAGTCACTTCTGGTTATTTCATTTTCTGGGTAAATGGGTCTTTTTGGTCTCTATGCTTATTTACAAGCTTATTCAAGCTTCTTTTCTAGTTTCTCAGCCTACCTTTTCAGCTTATTATTTCTTGGTTTTTAAAGAAGCTTATTTTTTGAAGCCAACGAGATGAAGAGACACAGATCCGAAATTGTTGGATATGTGTTTTGGTTGTTTTGCTAAAAGACAAAAGGATGGTTTTGTTGGTTAGCAGGAATCGAACAACCAAGTCTTGTTGGAATCGAACAACTCAAAAAACTAATCACCGAACAACTCTAAACCTTTGGCAACCGAACAACTCTAAACCTTTGGCAACCGAACAACTTGAATCCTTGTGGTACCGAACAACTTGATTTCTTTTGTGTACCGAACAACTGATCTCATGTGGAACCAAACAACTAAAAATCTTTTTAGTACCGAACAACTAAAATCAGTTGAGTACCAAACAACTAGATCCTTTGAGTACCGAACAACTCAACTGATCTATTGTCCAAGCTGTGTGGAAACCGAGTCAACTCTGTATTTATCGAGTTGACCCGGGTCAACTCAACCGAGTCAAAGGTCAAAAGAAATGGATAAGAAAAAACAGACATACTCGAAAAACCTAACGAAACCTACAACAACATACAACGATCCAACAAATCCAACTAAACCTATGTTCCCATCGTCACAATCATTAACCCACAACTCCATCTCCTCCCACCACATCTGACTCAAAACAAAAACAAATACAACATTGATCTCAGTTTTCTTTTTCGTGGTATTCATAAATACAAAGACTTTATTAGATCCATACCACGATATGAAAAATCAACCCCCATAATCCCGCGATTTTATTTTTTTAAAATTTAAAGGGGGGGGGTAAATACCCTCCTTTAATTTTTGAATCTCAAGTTTGACTTATAACAATCATGTTATAATCAAACTTGCTTTCGTTGGACAACTCAAAACAATTACAACGACCCTACTTGAGACCCTCAAGGGATCTTGAAGCCGAATACGATATAATCAAAGAATTGTTTGATTATGCTCAGGTTGATGGTTATACAAGAACATCATGAACAATAAAGGATTGAATGGGTTGTGTATGGTTTGAGGAAAAGTGAATGAGCACGGAGGTTGTTTTCTTATAGATGGGAGCAGTGTTTTGATAATGAAAAAGATAATAGAGAGTATTTGCTGACAAGGCGATTTTACTTGAGATTAGGGATTTTGACCAAATTAAAGGAGTACATTATTTAATTAAGACTAAAACCCAAAATTGCGCACTACAATTTGGATGGGTCGAGTTTATCATCCATAAAAGGTATATGGCTGAGTTTTTGGATTTAGGGTCGCTGACATCCAGGTTGGTTGGCCGGTTCCATTATTTAGGAAACACAATCATGGGCCGAAATGTAAACTTTGATGATAGGGTTTGGATTACAATGTTAACTTTAGGAGCCTAAATTCTTAAAGGAAATGATAGATGATGTTGGGTTGCGTTATGATATTGTGGCCGAAATGCTTATGGTTTATCCATGTTGGGCTCGTGTTATCGGATTGAGCCGGGTATTAAACCAATTTTATGTCGGGAAAAGTATACATGACCGGGGTTTTACTACTTGGACGGGCCGTGCTTATGTTAATTTTTTTTTGAGCCCGATATCCGTTAACGATCATGACACATCAAAAATCACGAACAACAACACAACAAACACAATACATTACACTAAAAAAACGACCATATCAAAAATCACCTTCCATATCAAAATGGCTAGTATTGAACTTTAATGACTACGAAGTTCTTGTCCGATGTTACTTATTTAGGATTGAAGTAGTATTTCATGAGGAGTATACTTATTTCGTCTTCGGTTCTTTCTACCTCCTCAACAAAGATGACTTGTTTGCGGCATATACGTATGTTAGAAGACAAGAATAATCTACTAGTTGCTTTTGTGATTCTTTCTCTCTATACCCACAAAGTAACTATCACTGTAAGGAGTTACATTGTAGTACTTAGTGTCTCACGTAGTTGAGGAGATTTCAAGTGGTGATGTATTTTTTGTATACTTTTGGGTGAGTATATGGTACAACAGAGATTTGCCTCTGCACTATCTCATCACACGGAAAGTACAAGATTAGTTAAAGTCATGATTTATAGCTATCATTCTCGGGTTCGTTTCTCGGGTTGTCTCATCAGTGGTCATCAGTATTCTAGCCCCACAAATAGATAAAAGGGGATTTAAGTTTAGGGTTGAACAAGAGAGAAATATAAAGAGGGGTACCGATATCTTCTCACAGACAATTGCTTATGCACATCAACGGTTATGAAGCTAAAGTAAGCATTCCAGTTGGATATATAGGCGAAGTACACATAGTGGTAGAGATAGATTCCTCAGTTAGTCTTTATCATAAGAGGGAGAAATTGTGGTACAACCGGTCACTTAGTTGCTTTTTAAGTTACCAGTTTTGATGTTACATTTCGACTTACGATAGCGGATAAATGCTTTCATTCGGGACATATTGACCATTTAAGTGAAAACAATTCTAAATGGGTAACAACCTGACTCTAGTTTGACTTTGATTGTTTACACCATTTTGACTACACAGCGGGATAAATTGCGTACACTCGGGACTTAATTGACTTTGGGTGAATCCCCTCCCCTCACCTCCCCCACCCCCCAGCAATTACATATCTGCACTTTCCTGGAGGGAGAAAAGTCAATTCCAAGTCTTAATTGATTTTGGTGCTACGGTTTTGATTTCGGTAAAGGGATAAAAAGGTACTTTGGGCTGAGGAATTACAAACAGCAAGACCTGGAATGCTCCTAAAATGAGATGATTTGAAAGATAAAATCATCCCTACCCTCAAGAACGAGGGTAATTAATTCTTATCAGTCTTAAGGGGAGTCTGTATTGGAGGGAGTTGAAGAATTCAGCATATTTCATCCTACAAGCTGAAGAAATAAAGCTGGAGTATTCAAGAATCGACAAAAAGATAATCTCAGGAATACTATGACTTCATTCTTATCATTTTTTCCTTTATTTTGCTGTAGGGAAACATTTAACCAATTACACTAAGTGTGACACCCATCTATGGAGAGATTGTTAGCCTCACTTTTTAGTAAAAGCTAGTGCGTCTTATACGTTAATTAGACTATTCTTGACACTTGCGTGTCCGTGCCGGGGGTCATTTTATGTTAAACTAAGAATAATTTGTTATTCTTGTAGTACATAAAAACCCTACATTGCTTCTCCATGAAGGGGGGTGGATGTTCAGTTTTCTCTTTTTTTTTCTCTCAATCTAATATTTCTCTTTTTTGTTCATCTCACTAGAAAACATAATGTCTCATCTATTGTTCTTTGATCAACCAATGACACCCTGACAAAGGGATTTTGATTCCTTGAGTCAAGATCAACCCGTAGAGCCAATCCTAGGAACTAACAAGCCACACTTATTTGTTACGATTACACCTTAACACCTTAGCCCTACCCTGTTAGGTTAAGTTTACTTTATAGTTGCTCGTTGCTTAAAGCGTATAGTTTGTATTTCTCAGAGTCTTGTGTCTCTATTTTGGTACGGTTTGGGAAGAATTTTACACATCGCAAATAGGAAATGTATATTATAGACAAAAAAAACTCATGTATTTTTACTGACCATCGCAATTATTAGTACGTCCAAAGGAATAAAAATTATGAAGGAATTATACCAGAATTATGATGAACGTGAAGAAGTGGCGACAACTAAACACCGAGATTTCATATATAGGTATTAGTAAAAAAAATACAAAAAAATAGAAAAAAATCGCAACAAAGAAAAGAGAAAGAAAGTTGAAGATAATCATTACAGCCACTACCGAAGGAATTACACAAGAACGTATTATTCGTTGATACAAATCGACGATGAGAGGTATTGTATAAAGTGGTATAGCGATATCGTCCACTATTGCCTTGTAGAGTACTGTAAAGTATGAGGAGGAAGTTTGGAAGTAGACCGTTACGGGAACGCAACTTAGGTTTTGTTTTTGATCTATGATCATGAACATTATAAATACATGTGTCTTTATATGGTGACGGTCGGGAAAAATTGTCTAGCAACTTGTATTTTTAGACTTAATCTAATTGAGTTTCGTAGTTTTTTTAACAACAATTTCTATAATTCCCGTTTCCTAATCATTAACCATGGGTTTTTACGCGATTGAGAGATGGATCGAGCGATAGCAAGTCCTATTTTCATCAAGTACGGCCAAGTATGCCATGTCTCACTGCCCTGTTGGATTAAAACTAATGGTGAAAGTTAAAAGATCCATACCCTATATTACCTACTATTCCTACTCTTTAGCTAATCCGAGTGAGGAGTGTGCAGTCATATGTTCTAACCCGACGTTTACAGGTGTGTATTGTATGTGTCTTGTCCACCCTCCTAGAATATTGGTATCAACACAGATTAGTTAGAGTAATCAACCCTAAGCCTTATCATACAAACCCATATTTACCTTTATAAACTTGTTACTCCTTAGCTTTAGCGGTGGAGATGTTATCCTTGCAAAGCTTAGATAGAATAAACCGCATAGACCGAGCAATTAAGCGAATTAGTTTTACATAAACCACATAGTGATTAGCTGAGTGAATTAGAGTTTTTCATCTACTTCGTATTTCGTGAGGTGTTTTGGTTGGTACTTGTAATAGATCAAATAATAGCTTTAACGGAAAATATCCTAGGGATACATTTTTATAAACTTCTAAAGGCTACTTGAGGACAAGTAAGATTCAAGTGGGGGGATATTTGATGACATTAAATAACGTCTATTTTATAGCATCATTTATCCATGCATTAAACACCATTTAGTATAATTATGTGCTAAAGAATGTTACTTAATCGTTAATATTTGAGATTACAGTAATAACGAGTACTTGGTGAATATTAGTTAACGGTCCGCATTCCGGACTTAAACAAAAGATATTTTGAAATTACTATCTGACAACCAATATGCCCGGTATCCATATAAGTGAAGATACGGCGAATCCGTGCCAGTAACTCACCAAAGACACCACATAAAGGAAACAAGCTCAATACGCCCGTATCTAAGAAGCACCAATACCCATATTGCAGATTATACTAAGTGAAGATTCTGAAGATATCAAACATGGTCCCTACTCCAAGAAACTCCAATAACCCATATCCAACCCATTGGATACCCGTACGAAACCGGACACATACCAGACCCTTTAAATAGAAAACTTCAAAAATGAAGTTTTAAGTGGTGCTAAATCATAGTCTCCGATACCATAAAACCATAAAAGCTCGATTTTCAGAGGAGAAAAAGAGCAGAAGAGGTCTTGCAACGCATTCCAATCCATAGAAGAAGAGTGTAATTTCCTTAATACTTTTGCTAAAACAATTACATCTCTGTAATTAAATTATGATGTCTAGAGGCAATACCTTCCAGGTATTAGCCATTATTATAAATATCTGAGATCGTTTGGATAATGTTATATCTCGATTGCTTAATTTAATCATATGTATGCTTTGTTTATGTTTATTCATTTATACTTGTTTACGTGCTTTTGTATGCGACCTATCATTCAACTGGATCTAGTGATATGGACTAAGTAATCTAGATGCCGGGATAGCTCTCCATATAGTGATTTATACATCTAGAATCATAGGATCACAAATATTGTCCTTCTAAAATCGTGCTAAGGATACGCTTCTAATTAAAATTCTGGCTTAACTAGTTAACGGAAACTACCTTTTAGTTTTATTGAACATGTTGACTAGTAGGTGAATCTAGATAATTCAACAATATAATGCGTTCTGATATCCATAATAGTTTAGACAAGTGGACTACTAAGTAATAAATTACCAAAGCAGTTATAAGTGGTAAAGTGTCTATAAAGCCTAAGGTTTAACAAGAATCCACTATTTCTTTAATCCCCTAAGATAGATATATAATCAGGTAATCAAGGAGCTTAATGCTCGGATGCATACTATGACAGAATTATTGTGTCTAGGTCTTAGATGAAAGTCCCTCCTAAGTCTAAAATGATAATCCCTGCTTCGGGGAGATATCGTAATCATTGCACTGAATAAACACACCAACGTTCTATTCGAATTAAAGATGCTAAAACAGTTATCTATCATAAGGCTCGACCGAATCTTTTTATCTTCTGTTAATTTTGACTTGCGTGGGTAAAAGTGTCTTGAATTGATTGTAGTCACCACCAAACCCGTGCCAGTCTCTCAGGCTAAAACCCCCCTTTTACCTGTTAGAATTAGGAATAGAACTAACATAGATTAGCATAGGTTTGACTTAATTAGAATTAAACATAGATTAATAACCAAGATATAAATAAATTGAGAGATTAAACCTCGCTACATGTGTTTCGACAACCCACTTAACCACGAATCTACCATCAGACTGGGTACACTGCTCTTTAAAGTGTTGTTATTCTGTTAAGTCGGCAAAAAAATAAATTTAAACTTGAATCAATAAAAATAGTACACCACAAAACGACACATGATTGACATCAAATAACGTCTTATTTTATAGCATCATTTACCTATGATAATAACCCAATTTTGTGATCGTTATTTGCAAAGAATTGTATAATCGTTTATATTTGAGAATTACAGTAATTATGGAGTAATTGGTGAAAGATAGCAAAAGGCGCGCATTCTAGAGCTTAAATGAAGATATTTTGAAGATTACTATTCTGAAGACCAATACGCCGTATCCATCAAGGAAGATACGGCGTATCCATGCCTGCACTCACCAAAGACCACAGAGGAATAAAGATCAATACGCCGTATCCAGAGGACTCAATACTCCGTATTCAAGATATGGAAGCAATATAATATTCTGGAAGATATCAAGCGTTGTCCCTACTCTAAGAAATCCCCAATACGCCGTATCCAACTAATAAATACGCCGCATCCAACCGACTTCCAGACCCTATAAATACAAAACTCAAAAACGAGTTTTAAGTGTGCTAAATTATATTCTCGATACCTAAACCACAAAAGTCAATTTTTAGAGGAGAAAAAGAGCAGAAGAGGTCGAGCAACGTATTCAATTCCATAGAAGACAACGTGTAATTCCATATACTTTAGTAATCGTTCAGTTTTTGGTATCATTCATTAACTCGGTTAGTTTACCTTGGCTAAATAATTGCTCTTGTATTTATTATGACGTTTGAAGGCTAATACCTTCGGGTATTAGCCATTATTATGAAGATCTGAATGTTTGGTATTTGTTTATCTTGATTTCTTGATTTATCGTTGAGTGCTTGTTTATGTTTATCAATTTATACTTGTTTACGCGCTTTTGTATGCGACCTATCATTCAACTGGATCTAGTGAAGCGGACCAAGTAGATCTAGAGTCCGGGATAGCTCTCCATATAGTAGTAAATTCATACATCTAGAATCATGAGTTCACACAATATTGTCCTTCTAAGTCTGTGTCTAGGATACGCTTCGGCTTAACTAGTTAATTGGATATTGCCAATGGTTTATTGATCGTGTTGACTAGCAGGTGACCTAGATAATTCAACAAGTAACGTTCTGATTCCATTGGATAGTTGGACAAGTAGACTACTAGTGTATAGATTGCCATTAAGCGGTAAGTGGGTAAAGTCTCTATGAGCTAGGGTTTAACAAGATCACCATTGCTTTAATCCCTAAGATAGATTATAATCAGCAAATAAGGATGCTTTATGCGGATGCTTTAATTATGACAGAATTATTGTGTCCAGGTCTTAGGATGATGTAACACCTAAGTCTTAAGAATGATATGCCACCTCGAGAGAAGAAATCATTGCACTAAATAAACAAACCAACATTCTAATTGGATTAATAATGGTTAATACAGTTTTCTTATATAAGGTTCGACCACTCTTTCATATTTTGTTAATTAGCTTGCCTAGGTTAAAGTACCTTGAATTGATTATAGACACCAACCAAACCATGCCAGTCTCTCAGGGTGAAAACCCCCTTTTCCCGTTAGAATTAGGAATTAGACTGACATAGGTTTAACTTAGGTTTAGAATAGAATAGAATTAACATAGGTTAGATACCCAAGATATTAATTAAATTAAGAGATTTAACCTCGCTTCTTGTGTTTGACACCCTACTTACCATGAAACTACTACCGATCAGGTACACTGCCCGTTAAAGTGTTGTTTTTGGTTTAGTTGGCAAAATATAAATTTAAAACTTGAATCATCTTAAATATACCATACAACGACATCACATCAGGCGTATCCGTGCCTGCACTCTCCAAAGACCACAATAGAATGAAGCCCAATACGCCGTATCCAGATAAGACCAATACGCCGTATTGGAGATATAGTATGTGAATATTCTGAAAGATATCAAGCGTAATCCCTACTCTAAGAAATTCAAATACGTCGTATCCAATCCCTTGGAAACGTCGTATCGAACCGACTTCCAGACCCCATAAATATAAAACTCAAAAATGAGTTTTAGGGGTGCTAAATCATATTCTCCATACCTAAACCATAAAAGTCGATTTTTAGAAGAGAAAAAGAGCAGAAGAGGTTGAGCAACGCTATCAATTCCATAGGAGACAACGTGTAATTCTGTATACTTTTGTAATCGTTTAGTTTTTGGTATCATTCGTTAACTTAGTTAGTTTACCTTGGCTAAGTAATTGCTCTTGTATTTATTATGACGTTTGAAGGCTAATACCTTCGGGTATTAGCCATTATTATGAAGATCTAAATGTTTGGTATTGTTTATCTCGATTTCTTGATTTATCGTTGAATGCTTGTTTATGTTTATCAATTTATACTTGTTTACGTGCTTTTGTATGCGACCTATCATTCAACTGGATCTAGTAATATGGACCAAGTAATCTAGAGTCTGGGATAGCTCTCCATATAGTAATTTATACATCTAAAATCATATGATCACAAATATTGTCCTACTAAATCTGTGTCTAGGATACACTTCGGGCTTAACTAGTTAATTGAATATTGCCTTTGGTTTATTGAACATGTTGACTAGCAGGTGAACCTAGATAATTCAACAAATAACGTTCTGATTCCATAGGATAGTTGGACAAGTGGACTACTAGTGTATAAATTGCCATTAAGCAGTAAGTGGGTAAAGTCTTTATGAGCTAGGGTTTAACAAGATCACCATTGCTTTAATCCCTAAGATAGATTATAATTAGCTAATAAGGATGCTTTATGAGGATGCTTTAATTGTGACAGGATTAATGTGTCTAGGTATTAGGATGAAGTCCCGCCTAAGTCTAAGAATGATATGCCTCTTCGAGATAAGTAATCATTGCACTGAATAAACAAACCAACTTCTAATCGGATTAATGATGGATAATACAATTTTCTATCATAAGGCTTGACCGATCTTTTATCTTCTGTTAATTTGCTCACGTGGGTTAAAGTGTCTTGAATTGATTGTAGTCACCAACAAACCCCTGCCAGTCTCTCAGGCTGAAACCTCCCTTTTACCTGTTAGAATTAAGATTAGAACTAACATAGGATTAGCATAGGTTTGACTTAGATTAGAATTAACTTAGATTAGATAACCAAAATATAAATAAATTGAGAGATATAACCTCGCTTCAAGTGTTCGACACCCTACTTACCATGAATCTACCACCGACCGGGTACACTACCCGTTAAAGTGTTGTTTTTGGTTAAGTCAGCAAAATATAAATTTAAAACTTAGATCATAAAAATATACACCACACAACGACACATCAAGTTTTTGGCATCGCTGCTGGGGAGTGAAAATTTAATCTTGATTTTTATTTTATGTTTTGGTTTTTAGCATTAGTTCTAACCCATAGGAGTAGTGTTAATTAGATTAGTGTATATTCTTGTATATTATGTATATTTTGTATATTTGTTAGTTTAGTTGTTTGCTTGTATAATTGTGTGTTTAATTTAATTGTTTTGCTAATACACTGTTCTGGTCGATAACTCGATACGGCATATCCATTTTCATTAGATACGGTGTATCCAACTTTCTGTCCAATACAGCGTATTCATTCAATTGATTAACACGACATATTTACTTCTATTGAATAAAGCGTATTGATCATCTGTAACGGAAACAAAACCTTAGTTTTCATATTTGATTTCCGTGCTAAAATTTTTTCTATCTTAAAGAGCCTATCCTACTGATTGTTTATCCCTTGTTTCAGGTAGTGCATGACAAGGAGTTCAACGAACGAACTATTCACACCTTTAAAGGATCCGGAACGAGAATTTCCATCATCTAGGAAGCACTTCAAGACACTAAGTCTTGACGAATTGAGATCACCTGATTTCAATTTATTTTCTGACCAAGAATACTTGGATGAAAAAGTTACGGAAACAATGGCAGAAACTATGGAGCAATACATGAGCAAGACCCGAGCTGACTATGGATCGGGGGTTGCTAGGCCCAAAATTGAAGACAAGGATAACTTTGAACTAAAGCGCCAATTTCTTAAGGAACTACGTACTAACACCTTCAGCGGTTCGGATCATGAAGATGCGAACGAACACATTGAAAAAGTTCTTGAGATCATCGATCTATTCCACATTCTAAATATTACTATAGACCAAGTGATGCTTAGAGCATTCCCTATGTCCTTAACTGGAGCCACAAGCCGTTGGCTAAGAAATGAACCAACTGGTTCAATTACAACCTGGGACGGTCTTAAAACAAAATTTCTGAACAAATATTGTCCACCTACTCGATCTGCAAAGAAGATGGAGGAAATCAACAACTTTCAGCAAGAACCAGATGAAAACCTATACCAAGCATGGGAACGATTTAAAGAACTCTTGATGAAGTGTCCTCAACACTATTTAACAGAGATGTAGGAGGTAATCTTGTTCTATAATGGACTGGGAATTCATACTCGACAGATTCTTGATTCAAGAGGTGCAATACCATCTAAGACTGCTGCTGATGTAAAGGTATCCATTCAAGAAATGACCGAATACTCTCAAAAATGGCATAATGGAACATCTAGGTCAAGAAGTACTGAAACTTCTAACAGATTGGCAGCTATACAAGCACAACTCAATAATCTTGGGAGAGATATCCAAAAAGTGAATGAAAAAGTCTATGCTGCTCAAGTTGAATGCGAACAATGCAAAGGACCCCATTACACCAAAGATTGCCCACTCAAAGAAGAAGGTAAAACCCTAGAAGAAGCTTATTACATGCAATTTTGTGGACCTTTTCAAGGAGGGGGATATAGAGCAGCAGCTCCGAGATTATATAAAAGGAACAATGCAAATCCTTCGTACCAAGAACGAAGGCAATCTATGGAAGATACCTTGAGCAAATTCATTAGTGAATCGGCAAAGAGACATGAAGAAAACTCAAATTTGATTAAAGAAATCCGTGCTTCAACGGATGCTGCCATTCAAAACCAAGGAGCATCGATTAAAACTTTAGAAATCCAAATTGGGAAAATGAGCAAGGTACTACAGGAAAGAGGATTTGGAAGTCTACCTAGCTCTACTAAAGCGAACCCGAGAGATCAAGTCTAGTCGATTTCAACTACTATTGAAGTTGATTCATGCCCGATACGCCGTATTGGATCTTCCCAATACGCCGTATCCACTGGACAGAACCGTACACTGATGTACGAGACAAGACAAACAACGATTCCGTTTCTAAGTCATTTGAATGGTTACTACTGTGAAGAAAAGAAGGGATCATATGGACCACAATTCTCGGAAGCTTACTCTGAAGCTTCACATATCAATAATTCCATACCCAGAAAGGAGAAAGACTCAGGGAGTTTCACTTTACCTTGCTTTATTAATAATGTATGCTTTCATAATGCCCTTGTTGACTTAGGAGCTAGCGTTAGTGTTATGCCTCTTTTGACCTACCTTAACTTAGGATTAGGCGAATTAGCTCACACTTAGTTGACAATTGAGTTAGCAGACAGGACTGTGAAATATCCAAAAGGAATAGCTGAAAACGTACTAGTAGGTATTGGTAAATTTGTTTTCCCAGTAGACTTTATAATTCTAGATATGCCCGAGGATATCAAAGTGCCTTTGATCCTCGGAAGACCATTTTTGTCTACCGCCCATGCTAAGATTGATGTTTACAAAAGAAAGATTACTTTAAGGGTCGGGGAAGAAAGGATTATTTTCACAAGTGTTAAACCTGCTAGTAGTTTAATTAAGAGGGTCTACATGTTAAGTTTGAGAGAAAGAATGGAACTTGAATTAGAAGCTAGGCTAATGGGAGAGACTTTGGTGTTAAATAGATCATTAAACCCTTTCTTTAAGGATTACATTAAACTAAATGATCTAAATGAACCATTTGAGCTTAGAAGAAATCAAGGTGATGATTTGATGCCCATCATTGAGGAAGGTGAGGTAATTGAGGAATTTAGAACTAGGGATGATGAACTTGATGCTGGAATTGATGATTACCCTAGTTATTGCGACTATGATAAGAAGATCCATAAAGATTGTTCTCACAACTTAAAGTTTTCATGCATGATAGGATTTGAATTTACGCACGCTAACTTCTTCCCGTTATTGTATGTCAATGTGATGTCCAAAAAGTTTCATAATTCTATAATGAAAGATAAGATGGTGTATAAAGGGAATAATGTTATAGGAGCTTTAATGAATGTGCCTATTTTTGTTGCAACCTTTTCTATTGTGACGGATTTTGCAGTTTTAGAAAATATGGACGCTTATCGTGATGATGGAATGGGCGATGTTATTTTTGGCCTACCATTTTTAAGAGAAGCTGGAATTAAAACAAAACGGTTTGAAAGAATGATTACCATTTACAATGGTAATGATGAAGTAACTTACCAAATGATGCGATCACATCCGGGGTTTAAACACCACACTAATGAGCAATGCAACAAGATTCCACCATTACTGAAGGTAAGTAAAGAAGATAAGATGAATGGAATCTCGCATCCTTACCAAAAGCTTAAGGGGTTCTACAAAGGAGTATTGAATTTAGGACCCGATTACATTCGTGATGCAAAGATGGAAGAATGGCTCACACGCGGGCACATTAGCGTGCATGAGATGGAATGGTAAAGAGAAGCTAAAGAAAAGTCTAACTTAAAGACTTCGCTGTAAACAAAAGTGCTTCCCGGGAGACAACCCGACGAGTCTGTCTTCCCAGACATCAATACGGCGTATCCGCTCCATACCATACGGCGTATTGATTTTCTGGACGTTATCAGTCTTTACTTTTTATGCACTTTAAAAACATTATTGTTAGTTCTGGCAATACGGCGTATTCATGCACATGATACGGTGTATTCACCAAAACTGACTCGTATTTAGTTTGTTTAGTTTAGTTTAAATTAACCATAGATACCAAGATAGGAATGCACGTTTTTCCTATATTTTACACAGGACCTCGTGAAAGAAATATCAACGAATATTGGTGGAGAATTTACAAATCTGGAGATCTTGAAGTGTTGGAGTCTTGAAACTTCAAGGCGGCTGTTCAACACACGAATTCTTGCTCAATTAAACTCAACATGGAGAATCTACCGAGCAAATATCAGGGGAGTTTCTCATTCTAATTCTTTTTAATTCATGTATTTAATGTTTTATCTATACAACGAGGACGTTGTATAATTCAAGTGGGGGATGGAATTAGAATGTTTACTTGTCCTATTTTTCACACTAAAATGCTTAAATTATGCTCAAATTTAAAAAAAAATTCAAGCATACTTTTGTGAAATTACTTGATACATAACCCGCACACAATAACCCTTGTTAGATATTGTGAGGATTTAACCTTATCCGTTTCTAAATGTTTACCTAAATTCCACAAAATATGAGTGTGCCGGTGATGTTGTAGACTTTAGAACTTGGCTTGGTATATCTATTCGAGACCGCAGTGATAAGTACTATGGATTTAGATGGAGTAACTTGTTTAAATTGGTAAATTTTAGGATTACACCCAAATCGCCTTTACATGTTGCTTATTAACTAACTACACTGGTTAGTTAACCCCTATATAAACCATTTGTTTACTCTCACTTTAAGAGTAAGATACCCCTAGAACATCCCGTAGAGCCAATCTTTTAGAAAATACACCAATCATTTGTTTCGTTACACCTTTACACCTTACCCTACCCTGTTAGATTAAGTTTATTTCAAGTTGCTAGTTGCTTAAAGTGTAAAGTTTGTATTTCCTAAGTCTTGTGTCTATTTTGGTACGGTTGGAAGAAATTTGCACATCGCAAATGGGAATGTATATTATAGTCAAAACTTATGTATTTTTACTACCATCGCAAATAATGGTACGTCCGAAGAATGAACAATTATCGAAGGAATTATCCGGAATTATTATGATCGTGAAGATGGTGAAATTACACCGTGTTTCGTAGTATAGTGTTAGCAAAAAAATCGAAAAAACTAGAAAAATCGCAACAAAAAAAGAGAAGGAAAGTTTGAAGATAATCGTTTCGCAACTACCGAAGGAATTACACAAAGGATCGATTATTCGGTGATACAAATCGACGATGTAGAGTATTGTATAAAGTGGAAGATATCGCCACTTGCCTTGTAAAGTATGTAAAGTATGGGATGATTGGGAAGTTGACCGTTACGGGAATGCCAACTTAGATTGTTGTTTTTGATCTATGATCAAGACGTTGTAAATAGTTGTGTCTTTATCATGGTAACGGCCGGGAAAAAGTGTCTACAACTTGTATTTTAGATTTAATCTATTTGTTTCGTAATTTTTATTTAACAACAATTTAATTCCCTTTCCTAATCATTAACCATGGGTTTTATGCGAATGAGGATGTGATCGAGTGTACATGTCTATTCCGTTGTTACGGCCATGTATGCATGTCTCAGCTGCCTTGTTGGTTTATTACTATTTGTGAAAGTAAGAAGATCCATACCCTATATTACTCTACTATTCCTACTCTTTAGCTTATTCGAGGTGGGAGTGAGCAGTCACATGTGTCTATCCTGTCGTTACGGGGGTGTATGTGTTGTCTTTGTCACCATCCTAGAATATTGGTATCGATAAAGATTAGTTAGAGTAATCAACCCTAAGCCTTATCATACAAACCCATATTTACCTATATAAACTTGTTACTCCTTAGATTTAGCTATGGAAATGTGTATCCTTGCCAAGCCTATGATAGAATACTCGTCACCACTGAGCAATTGAGCGAATTAGTTACATGTTACCACATAGATTAGTTGAGTGATTTGAGTATTTTTCATCTTCCTATTTCGTGAGGTATTTGGTTGTGTACTTGTAATAAATCAAATAAATGCTTTAACGGAAAATATCCTTAGGGATACATTTTTATAAACTTCTAAAGGCTACTTGAGGACAAGTAGGATTCAAGTGGGGGGATATTTGATGACATCAAATAACGTCTACTTTATAGCATCATTTATCCTATGTTATTAACCTATTTTTTATAATTATTGCAAAGAATTGTTACTTAATCGTTTATATTTGAGAATTGCAGTAATTACGGAGTACTTGGTGAGTCTTAGCAAAAGGCGCGCATTCTGGAGCTTAAATGAAGATATTTTGGAGATTACTATTCTGACTACCAATACGCTGTATCCATCAAGGAAGATACGGTGTATCCGTGCCTGCACTCACAAAAGACCACAAAGGAAAGAAGATCAATACGCCGTATCCAGAGAAGACCAATACGCCGTATTAGAAATATAGTATGTGAATATTCTGGAAGATATCAAACGTGGTCCCTACTTTAAGAAACTCCAATACGCCGTATCCAACCAATTGGATACGCCGTATCGAACCGACTTCTAGACAATATAAATAGAAAACTCAAAAACAAGTTTAAAGTGTGCTAAATCATATTCTCAATACCTAAACCACAAAAGTCAATTTTCAGAGGAGAAAAAGAGCAGAAAAGGTCTTGCAACGAATTCCAATCCATAGAAGACAACGTGTAATTTCTTATACTTTTGTAATCGTTTAGTTTTTGGTATCATTCGTTAACTCGGTTAGTTTACCTTGGCTAAAACAATTACTCTTGTATTAATTATGATGTTTGAAGGCTAATACCTTTGGGTATTAGCCATTATTATGAAGATCTAAATGTTTGGTTTTGTTTATATCTCGATTGCTTAATTTATCATTGATTTATTGATTATGTTTATCACATGATACTTGTTTACGTGCTTAAATATGTGACCTATCATTCAACTGGGTCTAGTTCTACATATTTAAAGCGCTGCAACTTCGGTGTTGTTTGGGCGTAGGCTAAGAGTCTAGGATAGCTCTCCATATAGTAATGAGTTTAGGTGGAACAAATAAGATCACTAATAACGTCCTGATTTCCTGATTGAATTGGTTGTACCGTAGAAGGTAGTGGCGTAGTACTAACTAATAAGTTTTGATCATTGGTATAGTTTGGATTGCGGACTACTACCTAACACAAATTATCGTTAAGTAGTAAGTGGGTAAAGTTTCTATGAGCTAGGGTTCGTACGACATACACGGTGTTGTCCTCTAGATGAATTATAATCAATATATAAGGATGCTTTATGTGGATGCTTTAATTGTGACAAGAATAAATTGTTGTCTAGGTCCAATAATTGATTCCCCCGCCTAAGTTCTAAAGAATGATATGCCTCTTCGAGATAAGTAATCATTGCACTAAATAAACAAACCAACCTTCTAATCGGATTAATGATGGATAATACAGTTTTCTATCATAAGGCTTGACCGCTCTTTTATCTTCTGTTAATTTGCTTACGTGGATTAAAGTGTCTTGAATTGATTGTAGTCACCACCAAACCCGTGCCAGTCTCTCAGGCTGAAACCCCTTTTAACTCTTAGAATTAGGATAAGAACTAACATAGGATTAACCAGTAGTTTGACTTAGATTAAATTAACTTAGATTAGATAACCAAATATAAATAAATTGAGAGATATAACCTCCGCTTCAAAGTGTTTTCGTCATACCCTACTTACCACGAATCTACCACCGACCGAGTACACTGCCTTAAAAGTGTTGTTTTTGGTTAAGTCGGCAAAATAATAAATTTAAAAACTTGAACCAATAAATATACACCAAACAAACGACACATCAAGTTTTTGGCGCCTGCGCCGCAGAGTGAAAAATTAATCTTGAATTTTATTTATCTTTTTAGTGTTTTTTAGAATTAGATCTAACCCTTAGGAGTAAGTGTTAAATAGATTAGTGTAATATTCTTGAATATTCTGTATATTTTGTATATTTGTTAGTTTAATTGTGTGCTTGTATTTGTGTGTTTAATTTAATCGTTTTGCTAATACACTGTTCTGGTCGATAACTCGATACGGCGTATCCACTTCCATTGGATACGGCGTATCCAACTTTTCTGTCTAATACAACGTATTCATTCAACTGATTAATATGACGTATTTACTTCTATTGAATACGGCGTATCGATCATCTGAAACAGAATCAGAATCTTAGTTTTCATATTTGATTTCCATGCTAAATTTTTTTCTATCTTTCTTTAGAGCAAATCCTACTAATATTTTTACCCTTGTTACAGGACATACTTATCAGAGCTAGCTGATTGAAGAAAGTTATGGCAGATAAGGGAAAGAAGTCAATTATGGAAACATTTGCGCCTAATGACAAAGCAAATTACTATTCCAGGATTAAAAGTATTAAAGTTAATGGGAAGAACGCTTATGAATTGAAAGGAAAATTCTTGGATGATCTGCACCAAACAATGCGATTAGTAGGGACAAACGAAAGATCAGTTTGAGATAATTGAATACTACCTAAAAATTATTGACCCAATCAAATTACCCAATGTAGATCATGATAAACTGAGAATTGTTGTTTTCCTAATCTCATTGACTAGAGGTGCACGAAGATGGTTTGATAAAACCAAAGAATAAATCACTTGTTGGGTCGACTTAACTGCTAAGTTTTTTGGAAAATACTACCCGCCTTCTCGCATCGAGGGAAATAACACTCCCGTAATAAAATAGGACCCAACCAATCCAAGATTCGAAGGCTGGTTGGCTACAAATTCGTAAACTATAAAAGGATGGATATAATCACCAAAGGAGATTTGTGGGATTACTGGAAAATGGGTGGTGATGAAATTGAGGTATCTCATGATGAATCTTCGAGTGATAAGGAAGAAACCGCCAAAAATTTTAAGATTGAAACTGACATTTTTGACTACGAGACACCTCTCTGTTTGGCATTCAATGAATTTAATTATCTTCTCAAAGTATGAAGATTACAAAGACGATTGGATCTACCAATGGAACAAGAATGTACCATGGGTGTATGACAAGCCATGGCTTGATAATGGAATATGGAAGGAACCAAAACCAGTCAAACATACTTGCAAGCCTTTCAACTATAAAACTAGATGTTCGGAATGGCCAACCTATAGTTGGAGAGAGGATGGTTATTGTAATGGAGTAAATTTGCCCAAAGCTTACCATATTGGAAACTCGCTCCATTACCAAGATCTTGAATGGTATGAGGCTCTAGAAGATAACAAACTAAAAGATGAAGCTTTACTAAATAAAGCTATCATAGAGGGCTTGATCAGTGATGATGAATCAAGCAATGATTGTTGGAAAAGATGGAAGAGCCATGAGATTTACTACCATGATTATGATGAAGAGGAATATGAAAACAAAACTCATAAAGAAGGACATGAGTTATGTGGTATCGAAACTCACGAGGTGCCGATTTGCCAAATAAAAAGATACAAGATGATTAAATATTCGTTCAATGATGAAGAAGAATATGTTGTTGTAAAAGAAGACGAATACGACAATCTTACAATCACAAGTGAAGAGGCGTGCCAAGCTTACCAAGAAATCTTTCGGATGATGGACGAAGGATGGATGGTTATGCGCACCGAGTAAGAAGCTAAAGAAAAGTCTAACTTAAAGACTTCGCTGTAAAAAAAGTGCTTCCTAGGAGACAACCCATAATGTTATTTAATTTTATCGAGTCTGTCTTCCCAGACATCAATACGGCGTATCCGCTCCATACCATACGGCGTATTGATTGTCTGGACGTTATCAGTCTTTATTTTTTATGCACTTTAAAAACATTATTGTCAGTCCTGTCAATACGGCGTATTCATGCACATGATACGGCGTATTTAACTGACTGACCTGTATTTAGTTTGTTTAGTTTAGTTTAAATTAACCGTAGGTACCACGATAGGAATACACGTTTTTTTTCCTATGTTTTATACAGGACGTGTGAAAGAAAATCAATGAATATTAGTGGAGAATTTACAAATCTAGAGATCTTGAAGTGTTGGAGTCTTGAAACTTCAAGGCGGCTGTTCAACACACATTCTTGCTCAATTAAACTCAACATGGAGAATCTACCGAGCAAATATCAGGGGAGTTTCTCATTCTAATTCTTTTTAATTCTCGTATTTAATGTTTTGTCTATACAATGAGGACGTTCTTTAATACAAGTGGGGGATGGAATTATAATGTTTACTTGTCCTAATTTTCACACTAAAATACTTAAATTACGCTTAAATTTTAAAAAGTTTCAAGCAAACTTTTGTGAAATTACTTGATACGTAACCCGCACACAATAACCCTTGTTAGATATTGTGAGGATTTAACCTTATCCGTTTCCAAATGTTTACCCAAATTCCACAAAAATATGAGTGTGCCGGTGATGTTGTAGACTTTAGAACTTGTCTTGGTATATCTATTCGAGACCACAATGATAAGTACTATGGATTCAGAAGGAGTAACTTGTTTAAATTGGTAAATTTTAGGATTACACCTAAATCGCCTTTACATGTTGCTTATTAACTAACTACACTGGTTAGTTAACCCCATATAAACCCTTTGTTTACTATCACTTTAAGAGTAAGATACCCCTGGAACAACCCGTAAAGCCAATCCTTTAGGAACTACACTAATTATTTGTTTCGTTACACCTTTACACCTTAACCTACCCTGTTAGATTAAGTTTATTTTACAGTTGCTAGTTGCCTAAAGTGTAAAGTTTGTATTTCCCGAGTCTTGTGTCTATTTTGGTACGATTGGAAGAAATTTGCACATTGCAAATGTGAATGTATATTATAGTCAAAACCAGTATTTTTACCACTCGCAAATTAAATGGTACGTCCGAAGAATAAAGGAATTATCGAAGGAATTATCCGGAATTATTATGATCGTGAAGATGGTGAAACTACACCGAGTTTCGTAGTATAGAGTTAGCAAAAAAAATCAAAAAAATTAGACAAATTGCCAACAAAAAAAGAGAAGGAAAATTATGAAGATAACATTTCGCAACTACCGAAGGAATTACACGAAGGATCGATTATTCGTTGATACAAATCGACGATGTAGAGTATTGTATAAAGTGGAAGATATCGCCACTTGCCTTGTAAAGTATGTAAAGTATAGGATGATTGGGAAGTTGACCGTTACGGGAACGCCAACTTCTTAAAGTTGTTGTTATCTATGATCAAGACGTTGTAAATAGTTGTGTCTTTATCATGGTAACGGTCGGGAAAAAGTGTCTAGCAACTTGTATTTTAGACTTAATCTATTTGTTTCGTAATTTTTATTTAACAACAATTTAATTCCCTTTCCTAATCATTAACCATGGGTTTTACGCGAATGAGGATGTGATCGAGCGTGCATGTCTATTCCGTCGTTACGGCCATGTATGCATGTCTCAGCTGCCTTGTTGGTTTATTACTATTGGTGAAAGTTAGAAGATCCATACCCTATATTACTCTACTATTCCTACTCTTTAGCTTATTCGAGGTGGGAGTGAGCAGTCACATGTGTCTATCCCGTCGTTACGGGTGTGTATGTGTGGTCTTTGTCGCCCTCCTGGAATATTGGTATCGATAAAGATTAGTTAGAGTAATCAACCCTAAGCCTTATCATACAAACCCATATTTACCTTTATAAACTTGTTACTTCTTAGCTTTAGCGGTGGAGATGTGTATCCTTGCCAAGCTTATGATAGAATACTCATCATGACCGAGCAATTGAGCGAATTAGTTACATGTTACCACATAGATTAGTTGAGTGATTTGAGTGTTTTCATCTTCCTATTTCGTGAGGTGTTTGGTTGTGTACTTGTAATAGATCAAATAAATGCTTTAACAGAAAATATCCTTAGGGATACATTTTTATAAACTTCTAAAGGCTACTTGAGGACAAGTAGGATTCAAGTGGGGGGATATTTGATGATATCAAATAATGTCTATTTTATAGCGTCATTTACCCATATATTTAACCCATTTTGTATAATTATTGCAAAGAATTATTACTTAATCGTTTATATTTGAGAATTGCAGTAATTGCGGAGTACTTGGTGAATATTAGCAAAAGGAGCGCATTCTGGAGCTTAAATGAAGATATTTTGAAGATTAATGATTCTGACAACCAATACGCTGTATCCTTCAAGGAAGATACAGCATATCAATGCCTGCACTCACCAAAAGACCACAAAGGAAACAAGCTCAATACACCATAACCAGAGAAGACCAATACGCCGTATTGAAGATATAGTATGTGAAGATTCTGGAAGATATCAAACATGGTCCCTACTCCAAGAAACTTCTATATGCCGTATCCAATCCCTTGGATACGCTGTATCGAACCAAATTTTAGACAGTATAAATAGAAAACTCAAAAATGAGTTTTAAGTGTGCTAAATCATATTCTCGATACCAAAAGCACAAAAGTCGTTATTCAGAGGAGAAAAAGAGCAGAAGAGGTCTTGCAACACATTCCAATCCATAGAAGACACCATGTAATTTCTTTTACTTTTGTAATCGTTCAATTTTTGGTATCATTCATTAGCTCAGTTAGTTTACCGTGGCTAAAACAATTACTCTTGTATTAATTATGATGTTTGAAGGCTAATACCTTAGGGTATTAGCTATAATTATGAAGATCTGAATGTTTAGTTTTATTTATATCTTGATTGCTTAATTTATCGTTGATTTATTGATTATGTTTATCACACGATACTTGTTTACGTACTTAAATATGCGACCTATCATTCAACTGGGTCTAGTTCTACATATTTAAAGCGCTGAAACTTCGGTGTTGTTTGGGCGTAGGCTAAGAGTCCGGGATAACTCTCTATATAGTAATGAGTTTAGGTGGAACAAATAGGATTACTAATAACGTCTTGCTTGCCTGATTGAACTGGTTGTACCGTAGAAGGTAGTGGCTTAGTACTAACTAATAAGTTTTGATCATTGGTATAGTTAGGATTGTGGACTACCACCTAACACAAATTACCATTAAGCAGTAAGTGGGTAAAGTGTCTATGAGCTAGGGTTCACATACATGGTGTCGTCCTCTAGATAAATTATAATCAGTATATAAGGATGCTTTATGCGGATGCTTTATTTGTGACAAAATTAACATGTGTTGGTTTAGGATAAAGTCCCGCCTAAGTCTAAGAATGATATACCTCTTCGAGATAAGTAATCATTGCACTGAATAAACAAACCAACTTCTAATCGGATTAATGATGGCTAATACAGTTTTCTATCATAATGCTCGACCGCTCTTTTATCTTCTATTAATTTTCTTTCGTGGGTTAAAGTGTCTTGAATTGATTGTAGTCACCAACCAAACCCGTGCTAGTCTCTCAGGCTAAAACCCCCTTTTACCTGTTAGAATTAGGATTAGAGCTAACATAGAATTAGCATATGTTTGACTTAGATTAGGATTAACTTAGATTAGATAACCAAAATATAAATAAATTGAGATATTTAAACTCGCTGCATGTGTTCGACACCTTACTTACCATGAATCTACCACCGAACAGGTACACTGCTCGTTAAAGCGTTATTTTTGGTTAAGTGGGCAAAATATAAATTTAAAACTTGAACTATCTTAAATAAACACCACACAATGACATATCATGTCTTCTATGGAATCGTGATCGATGCTTGACCTTTGGTTGCTCTTCTTTTCTTTAGGAAATAGTCTTTTATGTGTATGGTATGAAGAATATGATTTTGCACAATGAAAACTCATTTAGAGTCTTCTGTTTATAGTGTCTGAAAAAGTTTGGATACGCCGTATTGGGCTAGGCCAATACGGCGTATTGGGGTGTTTCCCATGGAGTACGCGCAAAGTTTATAATTAATCTGATATATCTTCCCAAAATAATTTATTCATCAAATCTCTGAATAGTTATCCAGCTGTATACGGCGTAAAGGTAAACATGGATACGCCGTATTGGGAATTGATAATACGTGTTTTCTTGTGATGAGTTGGCGCTGATACGCCGTATCTCTTTTTTGTGGATACGGTGTATTGGTCAGAATTATGCAATCTTCAATTATCATCATTTTTGCTCCAAAATATGCGCCTTTTAGCATGTCTTCATAAATCACTCCTTAATTACTACAAATAACACTTTTAAGCGATTAAGTACAAATTCTTGCAATAATGATATAAAAGTAGGTAACTTATTCGGGATAAATGATGGTATAAACATAACGTTATTTGATGTCATCAATGTATAACAATAACAACTGAGGCTCAGATTTATGAATAAAGCAGTGGGACCAAACACCCGACATGGCTGCAATAACCCGCTCGGTGTAACTGCGCAGCCAACATACAGGTGTCGGTAAACAACACATACTGAACATGAAACTATCATCATCGCCTGTGACATTTTATCTAATATTTGGCTTATACATACCCTTTTTCACGGATCAATATGTAATAAACTATGCTTGCATTAATCTACAACATGGGTACCCCTGTGTAGGTTGCTTGTGGAGGTTGCTGAGAGTGAGTGATTCTCACTCTCTACCATCCTTCCACTTTCCACATCATCCCAACCAAGTAAAACGCACCATATAGCATTTATAAAATCAGTAACTATCATTATAAATACTATCAAAAATGACAGGAAACAAAATCTTATTAGAAAAAGCCCATTTCTATTTTTCATTGGGCTAATTGTCATGGCCCGTGTCTCTCGACCTTTTTCCTTCTCTTTTTAGTTTATTTTTTTTCTTTTATTGAGGCTCAGATTTATGAATAAAGCAGTGGGACCAAACACCAGACATGGCTATAATCACCCGATCGATGTGACTGCCCAGCCAACATATAGGCGTCAGTAAACAACGCATATTGAACATGAAACTATCATAATCGCCTGTGACATTTTGTCTAATATTAGGCTTATACATTCCCTTTCTCACAGATCAATACGTAATAAACTGTGCTTGCATTAATCCACACCCTGGGTGCGCCTGCGTAGGTTGCTTATGGAGGTTGCTGAGAGTGAGCGATTCTCACTCTCTACCATCCTTCCACTTTCCAGATCATCCCAACTAAGTAAAACGCACCCTATAGCATTTATGAAATCATTACCTATCATTTGAGCTCAAATATGATGTCATTTTTGTGTTGGCCCATTTTTTAGTTTTTGGCTGGGCTAAAGTCTGGTTTGGCCTAATTTTTACCCGCCATGGCTGCAACCACAATCCAGGTGTGGTTGCCCTACCAAGATACGGGCATTGATAAAGGATGCATAAGCACAATATAATAGCAATCCTGAAACAAAAACAACAGTTTCAGCAACATATACCACCAAAATTCAGGTGGGTATAATCCAATAGTAAGCCAGAAGACAGTGATGATTTTCAAAAATTTAATCTATACTAAATAACAATCAAATCCCCATTCCTACTTACCCTCATAAAGCATATTATATTGAAACCAAATTCTGATAACAAAGTAAAAAAATCACATACCAAAAACCTTATTTTTCATAAGTAATTTCATACAAAATTTGGA